>CM055351.1:661950-693292 GCA_029228515.1 Populus alba x Populus x berolinensis | reverse complement strand
GTTTCGCGGCATTCCGACTTCGATGCCCGGTTGCCGAAATTCAGTTGCCTTTGAAATTCGGGTGATCCCTCTTGAGCATGTATGCTTCTGCTACTTGTTCTACATCAGACTTCTTCCGCAAACGGCGAAACGCTTTGACTCGGTGAGTTTCGCGGCATTCCGACTTCGATGCCCCGGTTGCCGAAATTCAGTTGCCTTTGAATTTCGGGTGATCCCTCTTGAGCATGTATGCTTCTGCTACTTGTTCTACATCAGACTTCTTCCGCAAACGGCGAAACGCTTTGACTCGGTGAGTTTCGCGGCATTCCGACTTCGATGCCCCGTTGCCGAAATTCAGTTGCCTTTGAATTTCGGGTGATCCCTCTTGAGCATGTATGCTTCTGCTACTTGTTCTACATCACACTTCTTCCGCAAACGGCAAACGCTTTGACTCGGTGAGTTTCGCGGCATTCCGACTTCGATGCCCCGGTTGCCGAAATTCAGTTGCCTTTGAATTTCGGGTGATCCCTCTTGAGCATGTATGCTTCTGCTACTTGTTCTACATCAGACTTCTTCCGCAAACGGCGAAACGCTTTGACTCGGTGAGTTTCGCGGCATTCCGACTTCGATGCCCCGGTTGCCGAAATTCAGTTGCCTTTGAATTTCGGGTGATCCCTCTTGAGCATGTATGCTTCTGCTACTTGTTCTACATCACTTCTTCTTCCAAAACGGCGAAACGCTTTGACGGTGAGTTTCGCGGCATTCCGACTTCGATGCCCCGGTTGCCGAAATTCAGTTGCCTTTGAATTTCGGGTGATCCTCTTGAGCATGTATGCTTCTGCTACTTGTTCTACATCACACTTCTTCCGCAAAGGCGAAACGCTTTGACTCGGTGAGTTTCGCGGCATTCCGACTTCGATGCCCGGTTGCCGAAATTCAGTTGCCTTTGAATTTCGGGTGATCCCTCTTGAGCATGTATGCTTCTGCTACTTGTTCTACATCACACTTCTTCCGCAAACGGCGAAACGCTTTGACTCGGTGAGTTTCGCGGCATTCCGACTTCGATGCCCCGGTTGCCGAAATTCAGTTGCCTTTGAATTTCGGGTGATCCCTCTTGAGCATGTATGCTTCTGCTACTTGTTCTACATCAGACTTCTTCCGCAAACGGCGAAACGCTTTGACTCGGTGAGTTTCGCGGCATTCCGACTTCGATGCCCCGTTGCCGAAATTCAGTTGCCTTTGAATTTCGGGTGATCCCTCTTGAGCATGTATGCTTCTGCTACTTGTTCTACATCACACTTCTTCCGCAAACGGCGAAACGCTTTGACTCGGTGAGTTTCGCGGCATTCCGACTTCGATGCCCCGGTTGCCGAAATTCAGTTGCCTTTGAATTTCGGGTGATCCCTCTTGAGCATGTATGCTTCTGCTACTTGTTCTACATCAACTTCTTCCGCAAAGGCGAAACGCTTTGACTCGGTGAGTTTCGCGGCATTCCGACTTCGATGCCCGGTTGCCGAAATTCAGTTGCCTTTGAATTTCGGGTGATCCCTCTTGAGCATGTATGCTTCTGCTACTTGTTCTACATCAGACTTCTTCCGCAAACGGCGAAACGCTTTGACTCGGTGAGTTTCGCGGCATTCCGACTTCGATGCCCCGGTTGCCGAAATTCAGTTGCCTTTGAATTTCGGGTGATCCCTCTTGAGCATGTATGCTTCTGCTACTTGTTCTACATCACACTTCCTTCCGCAAACGGCGAAACGCTTTGACTCGGTGAGTTTCGCGGCATTCCGACTTCGATGCCCCGGTTGCCGAAATTCAGTTGCCTTTGAATTTCGGGTGATCCCTCTTGAGCATGTATGCTTTCTGCTACTTGTTCTACATCAGACTTCTTCCGCAAACGGCGAAACGCTTTGACTCGGTGAGTTTCGCGGCATTCCGACTTCGATGCCCCGGTTGCCGAAATTCAGTTGCCTTTGAATTTCGGGTGATCCCTCTTGAGCATGTATGCTTCTGCTACTTGTTCTACATCAGACTTCTTCCGCAAAGGCGAAACGCTTTGACTCGGTGAGTTTCGCGGCATTCCGACTTCGATGCCCGGTTGCCGAAATTCAGTTGCCTTTGAATTTCGGGTGATCCCTCTTGAGCATGTATGCTTCTGCTACTTGTTCTACATCACACTTCTTCCGCAAACGGCGAAACGCTTTGACTCGGTGAGTTTCGCGGCATTCCGACTTCGATGCCCCGGTTGCCGAAATTCAGTTGCCTTTGAATTTCGGGTGATCCCTCTTGAGCATGTATGCTTCTGCTACTTGTTCTACATCAGACTTCTTCCGCAAACGGCGAAACGCTTTGACTCGGTGAGTTTCGCGGCATTCCGACTTCGATGCCCCGGTTGCCGAAATTCAGTTGCCTTTGAATTTCGGGTGATCCCTCTTGAGCATGTATGCTTCTGCTACTTGTTCTACATCAGACTTCTTCCGCAAACGGCGAAACGCTTTGACTCGGTGAGTTTCGCGGCATTCCGACTTCGATGCCCGGTTGCCGAAATTCAGTTGCCTTTGAATTTCGGGTGATCCCTCTTGAGCATGTATGCTTCTGCTACTTGTTCTACATCAGACTTCTTCCGCAAACGGCGAAACGCTTTGACTCGGTGAGTTTCGCGCATTCCGACTTCGATGCCCGGTTGCCGAAATTCAGTTGCCTTTGAATTTCGGGTGATCCCTCTTGAGCATGTATGCTTCTGCTACTTGTTCTACATCACACTTTCTTCCGCAAACGGCGAAACGCTTTGACTCGGTGAGTTTCGCGGCATTCCGACTTCGATGCCCCGGTTGCCGAAATTCAGTTGCCTTTGAATTTCGGGTGATCCCTCTTGAGCATGTATGCTTCTGCTACTTGTTCTACATCAGACTTCTTCCGCAAACGGCGAAACGCTTTGACTCGGTGAGTTTCGCGGCATTCCGACTTCGATGCCCCGGTTGCCGAAATTCAGTTGCCTTTGAATTTCGGGTGATCCCTCTTGAGCATGTATGCTTCTGCTACTTGTTCTACATCAGACTTCTTCCGCAAACGGCGAAACGCTTTGACTCGGTGAGTTTCGCGGCATTCCGACTTCGATGCCCCGGTTGCCGAAATTCAGTTGCCTTTGAATTTCGGGTGATCCCTCTTGAGCATGTATGCTTCTGCTACTTGTTCTACATCACACTTCTTCCGCAAACGGCGAAACGCTTTGACTCGGTGAGTTTCGCGGCATTCCGACTTCGATGCCCCGGTTGCCGAAATTCAGTTGCCTTTGAATTTCGGGTGATCCCTCTTGAGCATGTATGCTTCTGCTACTTGTTCTACATCACACTTCTTCCGCAAACGGCGAAACGCTTTGACTCGGTGAGTTTCGCGGCATTCCGACTTCGATGCCCGGTTGCCGAAATTCAGTTGCCTTTGAATTTCGGGTGATCCCTCTTGAGCATGTATGCTTCTGCTACTTGTTCTACATCAGACTTCCTTCCGCAAACGGCGAAACGCTTTGACTCGGTGAGTTTCGCGGCATTCCGACTTCGATGCCCGGTTGCCGAAATTCAGTTGCCTTTGAATTTCGGGTGATCCCTCTTGAGCATGTATGCTTCTGCTACTTGTTCTACATCAGACTTCTTCCGCAAACGGCGAAACGCTTTGACTCGGTGAGTTTCGCGGCATTCCGACTTCGATGCCCCGGTTGCCGAAATTCAGTTGCCTTTGAATTTCGGGTGATCCCTCTTGAGCATGTATGCTTCTGCTACTTGTTCTACATCAGACTTCCTTCCGCAAACGGCGAAACGCTTTGACTCGGTGAGTTTCGCGGCATTCCGACTTCGATGCCCCGGTTGCCGAAATTCAGTTGCCTTTGAATTTCGGGTGATCCCTCTTGAGCATGTATGCTTCTGCTACTTGTTCTACATCAGACTTCCTTCCGCAAACGGCGAAACGCTTTGACTCGGTGAGTTTCGCGGCATTCCGACTTCGATGCCCCGGTTGCCGAAATTCAGTTGCCTTTGAATTTCGGGTGATCCCTCTTGAGCATGTATGCTTCTGCTACTTGTTCTACATCACACTTCTTCCGCAAACGGCGAAACGCTTTGACTCGGTGAGTTTCGCGGCATTCCGACTTCGATGCCCCGGTTGCCGAAATTCAGTTGCCTTTGAATTTCGGGTGATCCCTCTTGAGCATGTATGCTTCTGCTACTTGTTCTACATCAGACTTCCTTCCGCAAACGGCGAAACGCTTTGACTCGGTGAGTTTCGCGGCATTCCGACTTCGATGCCCCGGTTGCCGAAATTCAGTTGCCTTTGAATTTCGGGTGATCCCTCTTGAGCATGTATGCTTCTGCTACTTGTTCTACATCAGACTTTCTTCCGCAAACGGCGAAACGCTTTGACTCGGTGAGTTTCGCGGCATTCCGACTTCGATGCCCCGGTTGCCGAAATTCAGTTGCCTTTGAATTTCTGGTGATCCATCTTGAGCATGTATGCTTCTGCTACTTGTTCTAAATCAGACTTCTTCCACAAACGGGGAAACACTTTGACTCGGTGACTTTCGCGGCATTCTGACTTCGATGCCCCTGTTGCCGAAATTCAGTTGCCTTTGAATTTCGGGTGATCCCTCTTGAGCATGTATGTTTCTGCTACTTGTTTTAAATCTGACTTCTTCCGCAAATGGCGAAACGCTTTGACTCGGTGAGTTTCGCGGCATACCGACTTAGATGCCTTGGTTGCCGAAATTCAGTTGCCTTTTAATTTCGGGTGACCCCTCTTGAGCATGTATGCTTCTGCTACTTGTTCTACATCAGACTTCCTTCCGCAAACGGCAAAACGTTTTGACTCGGTGAGTTTCGCGGCATTCGGACTTCGATGCCCCAGTTGCCGAAATTCAATTGCCTTTGAATTTTGGGTGATCCCTCTTCAGCATGTATGCTTCTGCAACTTGTTCTAAATCAGACTTCCTTCCGCAAATGGAGAAACGCTTTGACTCGGAGAGTTTCGCGGCATTCCGACTTCGATGCCCCGGTTGCCGAAATTAAGTTGCCTTTGATTTTCGGGTGATCCCTGTTGAGCATGAATGCTTCTGCTACTTGTTCTACATCAGACTTCCTTGCGCAAACGGCGAAACGCTTTGACTCGGTGAGTTTCGCGGCATTCCGACTTCGATGCCCCGGCTGCCGAAATTCAGTTGCCTTTGAATTTTGGGTGATCCCTCTTGAGCATGTATGCTTCTGGTACTTGTTCTACAGGAGATTTTCATCCGCAAACAGCTAAACGCTTCGACTCGGTGAGTTTCGCGACATTCCGACTTCAATGCCCCGGTTGCTGAAATTCAGTTGCCTTTTAATTTCGGGTGATCCCTTTTGAGCATGTATGCTTGTGCTACTTGTTCTACATCAGACTTCCTTCCGCAAACGGGGAAACGCTTTAACTCGGTGAGTTTCGTGGCATTCCGCCTTCGATGCCCTGGTTGCCGAAATTCAGTTGCCTTTGAATTTCGGGTGATCCCTCTTGAGCATGTATGCTTCTGCTACTTGTTCTACAGGAGACTTGCTTCCGCAAACGGCGAAACGCTTTGACTCGGTGAGTTTCGCGGCATTCCGACTTCGATGCCCCGGTTGCCGAAATTCAGTTGCCTTTGAATTTCGGGTGATCCCTCTTGAGCATGTATGCTTCTGCTACTTGTTCTACATCAGACTTCTTCCGCAAACGGCGAAACGCTTTGACTCGGTGAGTTTCGCGGCATTCCGACTTCGATGCCCCGGTTGCCGAAATTCAGTTGCCTTTGAATTTCGGGTGATCCCTCTTGAGCATGTATGCTTCTGCTACTTGTTCTACATCAACTTCTTCCGCAAACGGCGAAACGCTTTGACTCGGTGAGTTTCGCGGCATTCCGACTTCGATGCCCCGGTTGCCGAAATTCAGTTGCCTTTGAATTTCGGGTGATCCCTCTTGAGCATGTATGCTTCTGCTACTTGTTCTACATCAGACTTCTTCCGCAAACGGCGAAACGCTTTGACTCGGTGAGTTTCGCGGCATTCCGACTTCGATGCCCCGGTTGCCGAAATTCAGTTGCCTTTGAATTTCGGGTGATCCCTCTTGAGCATGTATGCTTCTGCTACTTGTTCTACATCAGACTTCTTCCGCAAACGGCGAAACGCTTTGACTCGGTGAGTTTCGCGGCATTCCGACTTCGATGCCCGGTTGCCGAAATTCAGTTGCCTTTGAATTTCGGGTGATCCCTCTTGAGCATGTATGCTTCTGCTACTTGTTCTACATCAGACTTCTTCCGCAAACGGCGAAACGCTTTGACTCGGTGAGTTTCGCGGCATTCCGACTTCGATGCCCGGTTGCCGAAATTCAGTTGCCTTTGAATTTCGGGTGATCCCTCTTGAGCATGTATGCTTCTGCTACTTGTTCTACATCAGACTTCTTCCGCAAACGGCGAAACGCTTTGACTCGGTGAGTTTCGCGGCATTCCGACTTCGATGCCCCGGTTGCCGAAATTCAGTTGCCTTTGAATTTCGGGTGATCCCTCTTGAGCATGTATGCTTCTGCTACTTGTTCTACATCAGACTTCTTCCGCAAACGGCGAAACGCTTTGACTCGGTGAGTTTCGCGGCATTCCGACTTCGATGCCCCGGTTGCCGAAATTCAGTTGCCTTTGAATTTCGGGTGATCCCTCTTGAGCATGTATGCTTCTGCTACTTGTTCTACATCAGACTTCTTCCGCAAACGGCGAAACGCTTTGACTCGGTGAGTTTCGCGGCATTCCGACTTCGATGCCCCGGTTGCCGAAATTCAGTTGCCTTTGAATTTCGGGTGATCCCTCTTGAGCATGTATGCTTCTGCTACTTGTTCTACATCAGACTTCTTCCGCAAACGGCGAAACGCTTTGACTCGGTGAGTTTCGCGGCATTCCGACTTCGATGCCCCGGTTGCCGAAATTCAGTTGCCTTTGAATTTCGGGTGATCCCTCTTGAGCATGTATGCTTCTGCTACTTGTTCTACATCAGACTTCTTCCGCAAACGGCGAAACGCTTTGACTCGGTGAGTTTCGCGGCATTCCGACTTCGATGCCCGGTTGCCGAAATTCAGTTGCCTTTGAATTTCGGGTGATCCCTCTTGAGCATGTATGCTTCTGCTACTTGTTCTACATCAGACTTCTTCCGCAAACGGCGAAACGCTTTGACTCGGTGAGTTTCGCGGCATTCCGACTTCGATGCCCCGGTTGCCGAAATTCAGTTGCCTTTGAATTTCGGGTGATCCCTCTTGAGCATGTATGCTTCTGCTACTTGTTCTACATCAGACTTCTTCCGCAAACGGCGAAACGCTTTGACTCGGTGAGTTTCGCGGCATTCCGACTTCGATGCCCCGGTTGCCGAAATTCAGTTGCCTTTGAATTTCGGGTGATCCCTCTTGAGCATGTATGCTTCTGCTACTTGTTCTACATCAGACTTCTTCCGCAAACGGCGAAACGCTTTGACTCGGTGAGTTTCGCGGCATTCCGACTTCGATGCCCCGGTTGCCGAAATTCAGTTGCCTTTGAATTTCGGGTGATCCCTCTTGAGCATGTATGCTTCTGCTACTTGTTCTACATCAGACTTCTTCCGCAAACGGCGAAACGCTTTGACTCGGTGAGTTTCGCGGCATTCCGACTTCGATGCCCCGGTTGCCGAAATTCAGTTGCCTTTGAATTTCGGGTGATCCCTCTTGAGCATGTATGCTTCTGCTACTTGTTCTACATCAGACTTCCTTCCGCAAACGGCGAAACGCTTTGACTCGGTGAGTTTCGCGGCATTCCGACTTCGATGCCCGGTTGCCGAAATTCAGTTGCCTTTGAATTTCGGGTGATCCCTCTTGAGCATGTATGCTTCTGCTACTTGTTCTACATCAGACTTCTTCCGCAAACGGCGAAACGCTTTGACTCGGTGAGTTTCGCGGCATTCCGACTTCGATGCCCCGGTTGCCGAAATTCAGTTGCCTTTGAATTTCGGGTGATCCCTCTTGAGCATGTATGCTTCTGCTACTTGTTCTACATCACTTCTTCCGCAAACGGCGAAACGCTTTGACTCGGTGAGTTTCGCGGCATTCCGACTTCGATGCCCCGGTTGCCGAAATTCAGTTGCCTTTGAATTTCGGGTGATCCCTCTTGAGCATGTATGCTTCTGCTACTTGTTCTACATCAGACTTCTTCCGCAAACGGCGAAACGCTTTGACTCGGTGAGTTTCGCGGCATTCCGACTTCGATGCCCCGGTTGCCGAAATTCAGTTGCCTTTGAATTTCGGGTGATCCCTCTTGAGCATGTATGCTTCTGCTACTTGTTCTACATCACACTTCTTCCGCAAACGGCGAAACGCTTTGACTCGGTGAGTTTCGCGGCATTCCGACTTCGATGCCCCGGTTGCCGAAATTCAGTTGCCTTTGAATTTCGGGTGATCCCTCTTGAGCATGTATGCTTCTGCTACTTGTTCTACATCAGACTTCTTCCGCAAACGGCGAAACGCTTTGACTCGGTGAGTTTCGCGGCATTCCGACTTCGATGCCCCGGTTGCCGAAATTCAGTTGCCTTTGAATTTCGGGTGATCCCTCTTGAGCATGTATGCTTCTGCTACTTGTTCTACATCAGACTTTCTTCCGCAAACGGCGAAACGCTTTGACTCGGTGAGTTTCGCGGCATTCCGACTTCGATGCCCGGTTGCCGAAATTCAGTTGCCTTTGAATTTCGGGTGATCCCTCTTGAGCATGTATGCTTCTGCTACTTGTTCTACATCACACTTCTTCCGCAAACGGCGAAACGCTTTGACTCGGTGAGTTTCGCGGCATTCCGACTTCGATGCCCGGTTGCCGAAATTCAGTTGCCTTTGAATTTCGGGTGATCCCTCTTGAGCATGTATGCTTCTGCTACTTGTTCTACATCAGACTTCTTCCGCAAACGGCGAAACGCTTTGACTCGGTGAGTTTCGCGGCATTCCGACTTCGATGCCCCGGTTGCCGAAATTCAGTTGCCTTTGAATTTCGGGTGATCCCTCTTGAGCATGTATGCTTCTGCTACTTGTTCTACATCAGACTTCCTTCCGCAAACGGCGAAACGCTTTGACTCGGTGAGTTTCGCGGCATTCCGACTTCGATGCCCGGTTGCCGAAATTCAGTTGCCTTTGAATTTCGGGTGATCCCTCTTGAGCATGTATGCTTCTGCTACTTGTTCTACATCACACTTCCTTCCGCAAACGGCGAAACGCTTTGACTCGGTGAGTTTCGCGGCATTCCGACTTCGATGCCCCGGTTGCCGAAATTCAGTTGCCTTTGAATTTCGGGTGATCCCTCTTGAGCATGTATGCTTCTGCTACTTGTTCTACATCAGACTTCTTCCGCAAACGGCGAAACGCTTTGACTCGGTGAGTTTCGCGGCATTCCGACTTCGATGCCCCGGTTGCCGAAATTCAGTTGCCTTTGAATTTCGGGTGATCCCTCTTGAGCATGTATGCTTCTGCTACTTGTTCTACATCAGACTTCTTCCGCAAACGGCGAAACGCTTTGACTCGGTGAGTTTCGCGGCATTCCGACTTCGATGCCCCGGTTGCCGAAATTCAGTTGCCTTTGAATTTCGGGTGATCCCTCTTGAGCATGTATGCTTCTGCTACTTGTTCTACATCAGACTTCTTCCGCAAACGGCGAAACGCTTTGACTCGGTGAGTTTCGCGGCATTCCGACTTCGATGCCCCGGTTGCCGAAATTCAGTTGCCTTTGAATTTCGGGTGATCCCTCTTGAGCATGTATGCTTCTGCTACTTGTTCTACATCAGACTTCTTCCGCAAACGGCGAAACGCTTTGACTCGGTGAGTTTCGCGGCATTCCGACTTCGATGCCCCGGTTGCCGAAATTCAGTTGCCTTTGAATTTCGGGTGATCCCTCTTGAGCATGTATGCTTCTGCTACTTGTTCTACATCAGACTTCTTCCGCAAACGGCGAAACGCTTTGACTCGGTGAGTTTCGCGGCATTCCGACTTCGATGCCCCGGTTGCCGAAATTCAGTTGCCTTTGAATTTCGGGTGATCCCTCTTGAGCATGTATGCTTCTGCTACTTGTTCTACATCAGACTTCCTTCCGCAAACGGCGAAACGCTTTGACTCGGTGAGTTTCGCGGCATTCCGACTTCGATGCCCGGTTGCCGAAATTCAGTTGCCTTTGAATTTCGGGTGATCCCTCTTGAGCATGTATGCTTCTGCTACTTGTTCTACATCAGACTTCTTCCGCAAACGGCGAAACGCTTTGACTCGGTGAGTTTCGCGGCATTCCGACTTCGATGCCCCGGTTGCCGAAATTCAGTTGCCTTTGAATTTCGGGTGATCCCTCTTGAGCATGTATGCTTCTGCTACTTGTTCTACATCAGACTTCTTCCGCAAACGGCGAAACGCTTTGACTCGGTGAGTTTCGCGGCATTCCGACTTCGATGCCCCGGTTGCCGAAATTCAGTTGCCTTTGAATTTCGGGTGATCCCTCTTGAGCATGTATGCTTCTGCTACTTGTTCTACATCAGACTTCTTCCGCAAACGGCGAAACGCTTTGACTCGGTGAGTTTCGCGGCATTCCGACTTCGATGCCCGGTTGCCGAAATTCAGTTGCCTTTGAATTTCGGGTGATCCCTCTTGAGCATGTATGCTTCTGCTACTTGTTCTACATCAGACTTCTTCCGCAAACGGCGAAACGCTTTGACTCGGTGAGTTTCGCGGCATTCCGACTTCGATGCCCCGGTTGCCGAAATTCAGTTGCCTTTGAATTTCGGGTGATCCCTCTTGAGCATGTATGCTTCTGCTACTTGTTCTACATCAGACTTCTTCCGCAAACGGCGAAACGCTTTGACTCGGTGAGTTTCGCGGCATTCCGACTTCGATGCCCCGGTTGCCGAAATTCAGTTGCCTTTGAATTTCGGGTGATCCCTCTTGAGCATGTATGCTTCTGCTACTTGTTCTACATCAGACTTCTTCCGCAAACGGCGAAACGCTTTGACTCGGTGAGTTTCGCGGCATTCCGACTTCGATGCCCCGGTTGCCGAAATTCAGTTGCCTTTGAATTTCGGGTGATCCCTCTTGAGCATGTATGCTTCTGCTACTTGTTCTACATCACACTTCCTTCCGCAAACGGCGAAACGCTTTGACTCGGTGAGTTTCGCGGCATTCCGACTTCGATGCCCCGGTTGCCGAAATTCAGTTGCCTTTGAATTTCGGGTGATCCCTCTTGAGCATGTATGCTTCTGCTACTTGTTCTACATCACACTTCCTTCCGCAAACGGCGAAACGCTTTGACTCGGTGAGTTTCGCGGCATTCCGACTTCGATGCCCCGGTTGCCGAAATTCAGTTGCCTTTGAATTTCGGGTGATCCCTCTTGAGCATGTATGCTTCTGCTACTTGTTCTACATCAGACTTCCTTCCGCAAACGGCGAAACGCTTTGACTCGGTGAGTTTCGCGGCATTCCGACTTCGATGCCCCGGTTGCCGAAATTCAGTTGCCTTTGAATTTCGGGTGATCCCTCTTGAGCATGTATGCTTCTGCTACTTGTTCTACATCAGACTTCTTCCGCAAACGGCGAAACGCTTTGACTCGGTGAGTTTCGCGGCATTCCGACTTCGATGCCCCGGTTGCCGAAATTCAGTTGCCTTTGAATTTCGGGTGATCCCTCTTGAGCATGTATGCTTCTGCTACTTGTTCTACATCAGACTTCCTTCCGCAAACGGCGAAACGCTTTGACTCGGTGAGTTTCGCGGCATTCCGACTTCGATGCCCCGGTTGCCGAAATTCAGTTGCCTTTGAATTTCGGGTGATCCCTCTTGAGCATGTATGCTTCTGCTACTTGTTCTACATCAGACTTCTTCCGCAAACGGCGAAACGCTTTGACTCGGTGAGTTTCGCGGCATTCCGACTTCGATGCCCCGGTTGCCGAAATTCAGTTGCCTTTGAATTTCGGGTGATCCCTCTTGAGCATGTATGCTTCTGCTACTTGTTCTACATCAGACTTCTTCCGCAAACGGCGAAACGCTTTGACTCGGTGAGTTTCGCGGCATTCCGACTTCGATGCCCGGTTGCCGAAATTCAGTTGCCTTTGAATTTCGGGTGATCCCTCTTGAGCATGTATGCTTCTGCTACTTGTTCTACATCAGACTTTCTTCCGCAAACGGCGAAACGCTTTGACTCGGTGAGTTTCGCGGCATTCCGACTTCGATGCCCCGGTTGCCGAAATTCAGTTGCCTTTGAATTTCGGGTGATCCCTCTTGAGCATGTATGCTTCTGCTACTTGTTCTACATCAGACTTCTTCCGCAAACGGCGAAACGCTTTGACTCGGTGAGTTTCGCGGCATTCCGACTTCGATGCCCCGGTTGCCGAAATTCAGTTGCCTTTGAATTTCGGGTGATCCCTCTTGAGCATGTATGCTTCTGCTACTTGTTCTACATCACTTTCTTCCGCAAACGGCGAAACGCTTTGACTCGGTGAGTTTCGCGGCATTCCGACTTCGATGCCCCGGTTGCCGAAATTCAGTTGCCTTTGAATTTCGGGTGATCCCTCTTGAGCATGTATGCTTCTGCTACTTGTTCTACATCAGACTTCTTCCGCAAACGGCGAAACGCTTTGACTCGGTGAGTTTCGCGGCATTCCGACTTCGATGCCCCGGTTGCCGAAATTCAGTTGCCTTTGAATTTCGGGTGATCCCTCTTGAGCATGTATGCTTCTGCTACTTGTTCTACATCAGACTTCTTCCGCAAACGGCGAAACGCTTTGACTCGGTGAGTTTCGCGGCATTCCGACTTCGATGCCCCGGTTGCCGAAATTCAGTTGCCTTTGAATTTCGGGTGATCCCTCTTGAGCATGTATGCTTCTGCTACTTGTTCTACATCAGACTTCTTCCGCAAACGGCGAAACGCTTTGACTCGGTGAGTTTCGCGGCATTCCGACTTCGATGCCCCGGTTGCCGAAATTCAGTTGCCTTTGAATTTCGGGTGATCCCTCTTGAGCATGTATGCTTCTGCTACTTGTTCTACATCAGACTTCTTCCGCAAACGGCGAAACGCTTTGACTCGGTGAGTTTCGCGGCATTCCGACTTCGATGCCCCGGTTGCCGAAATTCAGTTGCCTTTGAATTTCGGGTGATCCCTCTTGAGCATGTATGCTTCTGCTACTTGTTCTACATCAGACTTCTTCCGCAAACGGCGAAACGCTTTGACTCGGTGAGTTTCGCGGCATTCCGACTTCGATGCCCCGGTTGCCGAAATTCAGTTGCCTTTGAATTTCGGGTGATCCCTCTTGAGCATGTATGCTTCTGCTACTTGTTCTACATCAGACTTCCTTCCGCAAACGGCGAAACGCTTTGACTCGGTGAGTTTCGCGGCATTCCGACTTCGATGCCCCGGTTGCCGAAATTCAGTTGCCTTTGAATTTCGGGTGATCCCTCTTGAGCATGTATGCTTCTGCTACTTGTTCTACATCAGACTTCTTCCGCAAACGGCGAAACGCTTTGACTCGGTGAGTTTCGCGGCATTCCGACTTCGATGCCCCGGTTGCCGAAATTCAGTTGCCTTTGAATTTCGGGTGATCCCTCTTGAGCATGTATGCTTCTGCTACTTGTTCTACATCAGACTTCTTCCGCAAACGGCGAAACGCTTTGACTCGGTGAGTTTCGCGGCATTCCGACTTCGATGCCCCGGTTGCCGAAATTCAGTTGCCTTTGAATTTCGGGTGATCCCTCTTGAGCATGTATGCTTCTGCTACTTGTTCTACATCAGACTTCTTCCGCAAACGGCGAAACGCTTTGACTCGGTGAGTTTCGCGGCATTCCGACTTCGATGCCCCGGTTGCCGAAATTCAGTTGCCTTTGAATTTCGGGTGATCCCTCTTGAGCATGTATGCTTCTGCTACTTGTTCTACATCAGACTTCTTCCGCAAACGGCGAAACGCTTTGACTCGGTGAGTTTCGCGGCATTCCGACTTCGATGCCCCGGTTGCCGAAATTCAGTTGCCTTTGAATTTCGGGTGATCCCTCTTGAGCATGTATGCTTCTGCTACTTGTTCTACATCAGACTTCTTCCGCAAACGGCGAAACGCTTTGACTCGGTGAGTTTCGCGGCATTCCGACTTCGATGCCCCGGTTGCCGAAATTCAGTTGCCTTTGAATTTCGGGTGATCCCTCTTGAGCATGTATGCTTCTGCTACTTGTTCTACATCAGACTTCTTCCGCAAACGGCGAAACGCTTTGACTCGGTGAGTTTCGCGGCATTCCGACTTCGATGCCCCGGTTGCCGAAATTCAGTTGCCTTTGAATTTCGGGTGATCCCTCTTGAGCATGTATGCTTCTGCTACTTGTTCTACATCAGACTTCTTCCGCAAACGGCGAAACGCTTTGACTCGGTGAGTTTCGCGGCATTCCGACTTCGATGCCCCGGTTGCCGAAATTCAGTTGCCTTTGAATTTCGGGTGATCCCTCTTGAGCATGTATGCTTCTGCTACTTGTTCTACATCAGACTTCTTCCGCAAACGGCGAAACGCTTTGACTCGGTGAGTTTCGCGGCATTCCGACTTCGATGCCCCGGTTGCCGAAATTCAGTTGCCTTTGAATTTCGGGTGATCCCTCTTGAGCATGTATGCTTCTGCTACTTGTTCTACATCAGACTTCTTCCGCAAACGGCGAAACGCTTTGACTCGGTGAGTTTCGCGGCATTCCGACTTCGATGCCCCGGTTGCCGAAATTCAGTTGCCTTTGAATTTCGGGTGATCCCTCTTGAGCATGTATGCTTCTGCTACTTGTTCTACATCAGACTTCTTCCGCAAACGGCGAAACGCTTTGACTCGGTGAGTTTCGCGGCATTCCGACTTCGATGCCCCGGTTGCCGAAATTCAGTTGCCTTTGAATTTCGGGTGATCCCTCTTGAGCATGTATGCTTCTGCTACTTGTTCTACATCAGACTTCTTCCGCAAACGGCGAAACGCTTTGACTCGGTGAGTTTCGCGGCATTCCGACTTCGATGCCCCGGTTGCCGAAATTCAGTTGCCTTTGAATTTCGGGTGATCCCTCTTGAGCATGTATGCTTCTGCTACTTGTTCTACATCAGACTTCTTCCGCAAACGGCGAAACGCTTTGACTCGGTGAGTTTCGCGGCATTCCGACTTCGATGCCCCGGTTGCCGAAATTCAGTTGCCTTTGAATTTCGGGTGATCCCTCTTGAGCATGTATGCTTCTGCTACTTGTTCTACATCACACTTTCTTCCGCAAACGGCGAAACGCTTTGACTCGGTGAGTTTCGCGGCATTCCGACTTCGATGCCCCGGTTGCCGAAATTCAGTTGCCTTTGAATTTCGGGTGATCCCTCTTGAGCATGTATGCTTCTGCTACTTGTTCTACATCAGACTTCTTCCGCAAACGGCGAAACGCTTTGACTCGGTGAGTTTCGCGGCATTCCGACTTCGATGCCCCGGTTGCCGAAATTCAGTTGCCTTTGAATTTCGGGTGATCCCTCTTGAGCATGTATGCTTCTGCTACTTGTTCTACATCAGACTTCTTCCGCAAACGGCGAAACGCTTTGACTCGGTGAGTTTCGCGGCATTCCGACTTCGATGCCCCGGTTGCCGAAATTCAGTTGCCTTTGAATTTCGGGTGATCCCTCTTGAGCATGTATGCTTCTGCTACTTGTTCTACATCAGACTTCTTCCGCAAACGGCGAAACGCTTTGACTCGGTGAGTTTCGCGGCATTCCGACTTCGATGCCCCGGTTGCCGAAATTCAGTTGCCTTTGAATTTCGGGTGATCCCTCTTGAGCATGTATGCTTCTGCTACTTGTTCTACATCAGACTTCTTCCGCAAACGGCGAAACGCTTTGACTCGGTGAGTTTCGCGGCATTCCGACTTCGATGCCCCGGTTGCCGAAATTCAGTTGCCTTTGAATTTCGGGTGATCCCTCTTGAGCATGTATGCTTCTGCTACTTGTTCTACATCAGACTTCTTCCGCAAACGGCGAAACGCTTTGACTCGGTGAGTTTCGCGGCATTCCGACTTCGATGCCCCGGTTGCCGAAATTCAGTTGCCTTTGAATTTCGGGTGATCCCTCTTGAGCATGTATGCTTCTGCTACTTGTTCTACATCAGACTTCTTCCGCAAACGGCGAAACGCTTTGACTCGGTGAGTTTCGCGGCATTCCGACTTCGATGCCCCGGTTGCCGAAATTCAGTTGCCTTTGAATTTCGGGTGATCCCTCTTGAGCATGTATGCTTCTGCTACTTGTTCTACATCAGACTTCTTCCGCAAACGGCGAAACGCTTTGACTCGGTGAGTTTCGCGGCATTCCGACTTCGATGCCCCGGTTGCCGAAATTCAGTTGCCTTTGAATTTCGGGTGATCCCTCTTGAGCATGTATGCTTCTGCTACTTGTTCTACATCAGACTTCTTCCGCAAACGGCGAAACGCTTTGACTCGGTGAGTTTCGCGGCATTCCGACTTCGATGCCCGGTTGCCGAAATTCAGTTGCCTTTGAATTTCGGGTGATCCCTCTTGAGCATGTATGCTTCTGCTACTTGTTCTACATCAGACTTCTTCCGCAAACGGCGAAACGCTTTGACTCGGTGAGTTTCGCGGCATTCCGACTTCGATGCCCCGGTTGCCGAAATTCAGTTGCCTTTGAATTTCGGGTGATCCCTCTTGAGCATGTATGCTTCTGCTACTTGTTCTACATCAGACTTTCTTCCGCAAACGGCGAAACGCTTTGACTCGGTGAGTTTCGCGGCATTCCGACTTCGATGCCCCGGTTGCCGAAATTCAGTTGCCTTTGAATTTCGGGTGATCCCTCTTGAGCATGTATGCTTCTGCTACTTGTTCTACATCAGACTTCTTCCGCAAACGGCGAAACGCTTTGACTCGGTGAGTTTCGCGGCATTCCGACTTCGATGCCCGGTTGCCGAAATTCAGTTGCCTTTGAATTTCGGGTGATCCCTCTTGAGCATGTATGCTTCTGCTACTTGTTCTACATCAGACTTCTTCCGCAAACGGCGAAACGCTTTGACTCGGTGAGTTTCGCGGCATTCCGACTTCGATGCCCCGGTTGCCGAAATTCAGTTGCCTTTGAATTTCGGGTGATCCCTCTTGAGCATGTATGCTTCTGCTACTTGTTCTACATCAGACTTCTTCCGCAAACGGCGAAACGCTTTGACTCGGTGAGTTTCGCGGCATTCCGACTTCGATGCCCCGGTTGCCGAAATTCAGTTGCCTTTGAATTTCGGGTGATCCCTCTTGAGCATGTATGCTTCTGCTACTTGTTCTACATCAGACTTCTTCCGCAAACGGCGAAACGCTTTGACTCGGTGAGTTTCGCGGCATTCCGACTTCGATGCCCGGTTGCCGAAATTCAGTTGCCTTTGAATTTCGGGTGATCCCTCTTGAGCATGTATGCTTCTGCTACTTGTTCTACATCACACTTCTTCCGCAAACGGCGAAACGCTTTGACTCGGTGAGTTTCGCGGCATTCCGACTTCGATGCCCGGTTGCCGAAATTCAGTTGCCTTTGAATTTCGGGTGATCCCTCTTGAGCATGTATGCTTCTGCTACTTGTTCTACATCAGACTTCTTCCGCAAACGGCGAAACGCTTTGACTCGGTGAGTTTCGCGGCATTCCGACTTCGATGCCCCGGTTGCCGAAATTCAGTTGCCTTTGAATTTCGGGTGATCCCTCTTGAGCATGTATGCTTCTGCTACTTGTTCTACATCAGACTTCTTCCGCAAACGGCGAAACGCTTTGACTCGGTGAGTTTCGCGGCATTCCGACTTCGATGCCCCGGTTGCCGAAATTCAGTTGCCTTTGAATTTCGGGTGATCCCTCTTGAGCATGTATGCTTCTGCTACTTGTTCTACATCAGACTTCTTCCGCAAACGGCGAAACGCTTTGACTCGGTGAGTTTCGCGGCATTCCGACTTCGATGCCCCGGTTGCCGAAATTCAGTTGCCTTTGAATTTCGGGTGATCCCTCTTGAGCATGTATGCTTCTGCTACTTGTTCTACATCAGACTTCTTCCGCAAACGGCGAAACGCTTTGACTCGGTGAGTTTCGCGGCATTCCGACTTCGATGCCCCGGTTGCCGAAATTCAGTTGCCTTTGAATTTCGGGTGATCCCTCTTGAGCATGTATGCTTCTGCTACTTGTTCTACATCAGACTTCTTCCGCAAACGGCGAAACGCTTTGACTCGGTGAGTTTCGCGGCATTCCGACTTCGATGCCCCGGTTGCCGAAATTCAGTTGCCTTTGAATTTCGGGTGATCCCTCTTGAGCATGTATGCTTCTGCTACTTGTTCTACATCAGACTTCTTCCGCAAACGGCGAAACGCTTTGACTCGGTGAGTTTCGCGGCATTCCGACTTCGATGCCCGGTTGCCGAAATTCAGTTGCCTTTGAATTTCGGGTGATCCCTCTTGAGCATGTATGCTTCTGCTACTTGTTCTACATCAGACTTCTTCCGCAAACGGCGAAACGCTTTGACTCGGTGAGTTTCGCGGCATTCCGACTTCGATGCCCCGGTTGCCGAAATTCAGTTGCCTTTGAATTTCGGGTGATCCCTCTTGAGCATGTATGCTTCTGCTACTTGTTCTACATCAGACTTCTTCCGCAAACGGCGAAACGCTTTGACTCGGTGAGTTTCGCGGCATTCCGACTTCGATGCCCCGGTTGCCGAAATTCAGTTGCCTTTGAATTTCGGGTGATCCCTCTTGAGCATGTATGCTTCTGCTACTTGTTCTACATCAGACTTCTTCCGCAAACGGCGAAACGCTTTGACTCGGTGAGTTTCGCGGCATTCCGACTTCGATGCCCCGGTTGCCGAAATTCAGTTGCCTTTGAATTTCGGGTGATCCCTCTTGAGCATGTATGCTTCTGCTACTTGTTCTACATCAGACTTCTTCCGCAAACGGCGAAACGCTTTGACTCGGTGAGTTTCGCGGCATTCCGACTTCGATGCCCCGGTTGCCGAAATTCAGTTGCCTTTGAATTTCGGGTGATCCCTCTTGAGCATGTATGCTTCTGCTACTTGTTCTACATCAGACTTCTTCCGCAAACGGCGAAACGCTTTGACTCGGTGAGTTTCGCGGCATTCCGACTTCGATGCCCCGGTTGCCGAAATTCAGTTGCCTTTGAATTTCGGGTGATCCCTCTTGAGCATGTATGCTTCTGCTACTTGTTCTACATCAGACTTCTTCCGCAAACGGCGAAACGCTTTGACTCGGTGAGTTTCGCGGCATTCCGACTTCGATGCCCCGGTTGCCGAAATTCAGTTGCCTTTGAATTTCGGGTGATCCCTCTTGAGCATGTATGCTTCTGCTACTTGTTCTACATCAGACTTCTTCCGCAAACGGCGAAACGCTTTGACTCGGTGAGTTTCGCGGCATTCCGACTTCGATGCCCCGGTTGCCGAAATTCAGTTGCCTTTGAATTTCGGGTGATCCCTCTTGAGCATGTATGCTTCTGCTACTTGTTCTACATCAGACTTCTTCCGCAAACGGCGAAACGCTTTGACTCGGTGAGTTTCGCGGCATTCCGACTTCGATGCCCCGGTTGCCGAAATTCAGTTGCCTTTGAATTTCGGGTGATCCCTCTTGAGCATGTATGCTTCTGCTACTTGTTCTACATCAGACTTCTTCCGCAAACGGCGAAACGCTTTGACTCGGTGAGTTTCGCGGCATTCCGACTTCGATGCCCCGGTTGCCGAAATTCAGTTGCCTTTGAATTTCGGGTGATCCCTCTTGAGCATGTATGCTTCTGCTACTTGTTCTACATCAGACTTTCTTCCGCAAACGGCGAAACGCTTTGACTCGGTGAGTTTCGCGGCATTCCGACTTCGATGCCCCGGTTGCCGAAATTCAGTTGCCTTTGAATTTCGGGTGATCCCTCTTGAGCATGTATGCTTCTGCTACTTGTTCTACATCAGACTTTCTTCCGCAAACGGCGAAACGCTTTGACTCGGTGAGTTTCGCGGCATTCCGACTTCGATGCCCGGTTGCCGAAATTCAGTTGCCTTTGAATTTCGGGTGATCCCTCTTGAGCATGTATGCTTCTGCTACTTGTTCTACATCAGACTTCTTCCGCAAACGGCGAAACGCTTTGACTCGGTGAGTTTCGCGGCATTCCGACTTCGATGCCCCGGTTGCCGAAATTCAGTTGCCTTTGAATTTCGGGTGATCCCTCTTGAGCATGTATGCTTCTGCTACTTGTTCTACATCAGACTTCTTCCGCAAACGGCGAAACGCTTTGACTCGGTGAGTTTCGCGGCATTCCGACTTCGATGCCCCGGTTGCCGAAATTCAGTTGCCTTTGAATTTCGGGTGATCCCTCTTGAGCATGTATGCTTCTGCTACTTGTTCTACATCAGACTTCTTCCGCAAACGGCGAAACGCTTTGACTCGGTGAGTTTCGCGGCATTCCGACTTCGATGCCCCGGTTGCCGAAATTCAGTTGCCTTTGAATTTCGGGTGATCCCTCTTGAGCATGTATGCTTCTGCTACTTGTTCTACATCAGACTTCTTCCGCAAACGGCGAAACGCTTTGACTCGGTGAGTTTCGCGGCATTCCGACTTCGATGCCCCGGTTGCCGAAATTCAGTTGCCTTTGAATTTCGGGTGATCCCTCTTGAGCATGTATGCTTCTGCTACTTGTTCTACATCAGACTTTCTTCCGCAAACGGCGAAACGCTTTGACTCGGTGAGTTTCGCGGCATTCCGACTTCGATGCCCCGGTTGCCGAAATTCAGTTGCCTTTGAATTTCGGGTGATCCCTCTTGAGCATGTATGCTTCTGCTACTTGTTCTACATCAGACTTCTTCCGCAAACGGCGAAACGCTTTGACTCGGTGAGTTTCGCGGCATTCCGACTTCGATGCCCGGTTGCCGAAATTCAGTTGCCTTTGAATTTCGGGTGATCCCTCTTGAGCATGTATGCTTCTGCTACTTGTTCTACATCAGACTTCTTCCGCAAACGGCGAAACGCTTTGACTCGGTGAGTTTCGCGGCATTCCGACTTCGATGCCCCGGTTGCCGAAATTCAGTTGCCTTTGAATTTCGGGTGATCCCTCTTGAGCATGTATGCTTCTGCTACTTGTTCTACATCAGACTTCTTCCGCAAACGGCGAAACGCTTTGACTCGGTGAGTTTCGCGGCATTCCGACTTCGATGCCCCGGTTGCCGAAATTCAGTTGCCTTTGAATTTCGGGTGATCCCTCTTGAGCATGTATGCTTCTGCTACTTGTTCTACATCAGACTTCTTCCGCAAACGGCGAAACGCTTTGACTCGGTGAGTTTCGCGGCATTCCGACTTCGATGCCCCGGTTGCCGAAATTCAGTTGCCTTTGAATTTCGGGTGATCCCTCTTGAGCATGTATGCTTCTGCTACTTGTTCTACATCAGACTTCTTCCGCAAACGGCGAAACGCTTTGACTCGGTGAGTTTCGCGGCATTCCGACTTCGATGCCCCGGTTGCCGAAATTCAGTTGCCTTTGAATTTCGGGTGATCCCTCTTGAGCATGTATGCTTCTGCTACTTGTTCTACATCAGACTTTCTTCCGCAAACGGCGAAACGCTTTGACTCGGTGAGTTTCGCGGCATTCCGACTTCGATGCCCCGGTTGCCGAAATTCAGTTGCCTTTGAATTTCGGGTGATCCCTCTTGAGCATGTATGCTTCTGCTACTTGTTCTACATCAGACTTCTTCCGCAAACGGCGAAACGCTTTGACTCGGTGAGTTTCGCGGCATTCCGACTTCGATGCCCGGTTGCCGAAATTCAGTTGCCTTTGAATTTCGGGTGATCCCTCTTGAGCATGTATGCTTCTGCTACTTGTTCTACATCAGACTTCTTCCGCAAACGGCGAAACGCTTTGACTCGGTGAGTTTCGCGGCATTCCGACTTCGATGCCCCGGTTGCCGAAATTCAGTTGCCTTTGAATTTCGGGTGATCCCTCTTGAGCATGTATGCTTCTGCTACTTGTTCTACATCAGACTTCTTCCGCAAACGGCGAAACGCTTTGACTCGGTGAGTTTCGCGGCATTCCGACTTCGATGCCCCGGTTGCCGAAATTCAGTTGCCTTTGAATTTCGGGTGATCCCTCTTGAGCATGTATGCTTCTGCTACTTGTTCTACATCAGACTTCTTCCGCAAACGGCGAAACGCTTTGACTCGGTGAGTTTCGCGGCATTCCGACTTCGATGCCCCGGTTGCCGAAATTCAGTTGCCTTTGAATTTCGGGTGATCCCTCTTGAGCATGTATGCTTCTGCTACTTGTTCTACATCAGACTTCTTCCGCAAACGGCGAAACGCTTTGACTCGGTGAGTTTCGCGGCATTCCGACTTCGATGCCCCGGTTGCCGAAATTCAGTTGCCTTTGAATTTCGGGTGATCCCTCTTGAGCATGTATGCTTCTGCTACTTGTTCTACATCAGACTTCTTCCGCAAACGGCGAAACGCTTTGACTCGGTGAGTTTCGCGGCATTCCGACTTCGATGCCCCGGTTGCCGAAATTCAGTTGCCTTTGAATTTCGGGTGATCCCTCTTGAGCATGTATGCTTCTGCTACTTGTTCTACATCAGACTTCTTCCGCAAACGGCGAAACGCTTTGACTCGGTGAGTTTCGCGGCATTCCGACTTCGATGCCCCGGTTGCCGAAATTCAGTTGCCTTTGAATTTCGGGTGATCCCTCTTGAGCATGTATGCTTCTGCTACTTGTTCTACATCAGACTTCTTCCGCAAACGGCGAAACGCTTTGACTCGGTGAGTTTCGCGGCATTCCGACTTCGATGCCCCGGTTGCCGAAATTCAGTTGCCTTTGAATTTCGGGTGATCCCTCTTGAGCATGTATGCTTCTGCTACTTGTTCTACATCAGACTTCTTCCGCAAACGGCGAAACGCTTTGACTCGGTGAGTTTCGCGGCATTCCGACTTCGATGCCCCGGTTGCCGAAATTCAGTTGCCTTTGAATTTCGGGTGATCCCTCTTGAGCATGTATGCTTCTGCTACTTGTTCTACATCAGACTTCTTCCGCAAACGGCGAAACGCTTTGACTCGGTGAGTTTCGCGGCATTCCGACTTCGATGCCCCGGTTGCCGAAATTCAGTTGCCTTTGAATTTCGGGTGATCCCTCTTGAGCATGTATGCTTCTGCTACTTGTTCTACATCAGACTTCTTCCGCAAACGGCGAAACGCTTTGACTCGGTGAGTTTCGCGGCATTCCGACTTCGATGCCCCGGTTGCCGAAATTCAGTTGCCTTTGAATTTCGGGTGATCCCTCTTGAGCATGTATGCTTCTGCTACTTGTTCTACATCAGACTTCTTCCGCAAACGGCGAAACGCTTTGACTCGGTGAGTTTCGCGGCATTCCGACTTCGATGCCCCGGTTGCCGAAATTCAGTTGCCTTTGAATTTCGGGTGATCCCTCTTGAGCATGTATGCTTCTGCTACTTGTTCTACATCAGACTTCTTCCGCAAACGGCGAAACGCTTTGACTCGGTGAGTTTCGCGGCATTCCGACTTCGATGCCCCGGTTGCCGAAATTCAGTTGCCTTTGAATTTCGGGTGATCCCTCTTGAGCATGTATGCTTCTGCTACTTGTTCTACATCAGACTTCTTCCGCAAACGGCGAAACGCTTTGACTCGGTGAGTTTCGCGGCATTCCGACTTCGATGCCCGGTTGCCGAAATTCAGTTGCCTTTGAATTTCGGGTGATCCCTCTTGAGCATGTATGCTTCTGCTACTTGTTCTACATCAGACTTCTTCCGCAAACGGCGAAACGCTTTGACTCGGTGAGTTTCGCGGCATTCCGACTTCGATGCCCGGTTGCCGAAATTCAGTTGCCTTTGAATTTCGGGTGATCCCTCTTGAGCATGTATGCTTCTGCTACTTGTTCTACATCAGACTTCTTCCGCAAACGGCGAAACGCTTTGACTCGGTGAGTTTCGCGGCATTCCGACTTCGATGCCCCGGTTGCCGAAATTCAGTTGCCTTTGAATTTCGGGTGATCCCTCTTGAGCATGTATGCTTCTGCTACTTGTTCTACATCAGACTTCTTCCGCAAACGGCGAAACGCTTTGACTCGGTGAGTTTCGCGGCATTCCGACTTCGATGCCCCGGTTGCCGAAATTCAGTTGCCTTTGAATTTCGGGTGATCCCTCTTGAGCATGTATGCTTCTGCTACTTGTTCTACATCAGACTTCTTCCGCAAACGGCGAAACGCTTTGACTCGGTGAGTTTCGCGGCATTCCGACTTCGATGCCCCGGTTGCCGAAATTCAGTTGCCTTTGAATTTCGGGTGATCCCTCTTGAGCATGTATGCTTCTGCTACTTGTTCTACATCAGACTTCTTCCGCAAACGGCGAAACGCTTTGACTCGGTGAGTTTCGCGGCATTCCGACTTCGATGCCCCGGTTGCCGAAATTCAGTTGCCTTTGAATTTCGGGTGATCCCTCTTGAGCATGTATGCTTCTGCTACTTGTTCTACATCACACTTCTTCCGCAAACGGCGAAACGCTTTGACTCGGTGAGTTTCGCGGCATTCCGACTTCGATGCCCCGGTTGCCGAAATTCAGTTGCCTTTGAATTTCGGGTGATCCCTCTTGAGCATGTATGCTTCTGCTACTTGTTCTACATCAGACTTCTTCCGCAAACGGCGAAACGCTTTGACTCGGTGAGTTTCGCGGCATTCCGACTTCGATGCCCCGGTTGCCGAAATTCAGTTGCCTTTGAATTTCGGGTGATCCCTCTTGAGCATGTATGCTTCTGCTACTTGTTCTACATCAGACTTCTTCCGCAAACGGCGAAACGCTTTGACTCGGTGAGTTTCGCGGCATTCCGACTTCGATGCCCCGGTTGCCGAAATTCAGTTGCCTTTGAATTTCGGGTGATCCCTCTTGAGCATGTATGCTTCTGCTACTTGTTCTACATCAGACTTCTTCCGCAAACGGCGAAACGCTTTGACTCGGTGAGTTTCGCGGCATTCCGACTTCGATGCCCGGTTGCCGAAATTCAGTTGCCTTTGAATTTCGGGTGATCCCTCTTGAGCATGTATGCTTCTGCTACTTGTTCTACATCAGACTTCTTCCGCAAACGGCGAAACGCTTTGACTCGGTGAGTTTCGCGGCATTCCGACTTCGATGCCCCGGTTGCCGAAATTCAGTTGCCTTTGAATTTCGGGTGATCCCTCTTGAGCATGTATGCTTCTGCTACTTGTTCTACATCAGACTTCCTTCCGCAAACGGCGAAACGCTTTGACTCGGTGAGTTTCGCGGCATTCCGACTTCGATGCCCGGTTGCCGAAATTCAGTTGCCTTTGAATTTCGGGTGATCCCTCTTGAGCATGTATGCTTCTGCTACTTGTTCTACATCAGACTTCTTCCGCAAACGGCGAAACGCTTTGACTCGGTGAGTTTCGCGGCATTCCGACTTCGATGCCCGGTTGCCGAAATTCAGTTGCCTTTGAATTTCGGGTGATCCCTCTTGAGCATGTATGCTTCTGCTACTTGTTCTACATCAGACTTCTTCCGCAAACGGCGAAACGCTTTGACTCGGTGAGTTTCGCGGCATTCCGACTTCGATGCCCGGTTGCCGAAATTCAGTTGCCTTTGAATTTCGGGTGATCCCTCTTGAGCATGTATGCTTCTGCTACTTGTTCTACATCAGACTTCTTCCGCAAACGGCGAAACGCTTTGACTCGGTGAGTTTCGCGGCATTCCGACTTCGATGCCCCGGTTGCCGAAATTCAGTTGCCTTTGAATTTCGGGTGATCCCTCTTGAGCATGTATGCTTCTGCTACTTGTTCTACATCAGACTTTCTTCCGCAAACGGCGAAACGCTTTGACTCGGTGAGTTTCGCGGCATTCCGACTTCGATGCCCCGGTTGCCGAAATTCAGTTGCCTTTGAATTTCGGGTGATCCCTCTTGAGCATGTATGCTTCTGCTACTTGTTCTACATCAGACTTCTTCCGCAAACGGCGAAACGCTTTGACTCGGTGAGTTTCGCGGCATTCCGACTTCGATGCCCCGGTTGCCGAAATTCAGTTGCCTTTGAATTTCGGGTGATCCCTCTTGAGCATGTATGCTTCTGCTACTTGTTCTACATCAGACTTCTTCCGCAAACGGCGAAACGCTTTGACTCGGTGAGTTTCGCGGCATTCCGACTTCGATGCCCGGTTGCCGAAATTCAGTTGCCTTTGAATTTCGGGTGATCCCTCTTGAGCATGTATGCTTCTGCTACTTGTTCTACATCAGACTTCTTCCGCAAACGGCGAAACGCTTTGACTCGGTGAGTTTCGCGGCATTCCGACTTCGATGCCCGGTTGCCGAAATTCAGTTGCCTTTGAATTTCGGGTGATCCCTCTTGAGCATGTATGCTTCTGCTACTTGTTCTACATCAGACTTCTTCCGCAAACGGCGAAACGCTTTGACTCGGTGAGTTTCGCGGCATTCCGACTTCGATGCCCCGGTTGCCGAAATTCAGTTGCCTTTGAATTTCGGGTGATCCCTCTTGAGCATGTATGCTTCTGCTACTTGTTCTACATCAGACTTCTTCCGCAAACGGCGAAACGCTTTGACTCGGTGAGTTTCGCGGCATTCCGACTTCGATGCCCGGTTGCCGAAATTCAGTTGCCTTTGAATTTCGGGTGATCCCTCTTGAGCATGTATGCTTTGCTACTTGTTCTACATCAGACTTCTTCCGCAAACGCGAAACGCTTTGACTCGGTGAGTTTCGCGGCATTCCGACTTCGATGCCCCGGTTGCCGAAATTCAGTTGCCTTTGAATTTCGGGTGATCCCTCTTGAGCATGTATGCTTCTGCTACTTGTTCTACATCAGACTTTCTTCCGCAAACGGCGAAACGCTTTGACTCGGTGAGTTTCGCGGCATTCCGACTTCGATGCCCCGGTTGCCGAAATTCAGTTGCCTTTGAATTTCGGGTGATCCCTCTTGAGCATGTATGCTTCTGCTACTTGTTCTACATCAGACTTCTTCGCAAACGGCGAAACGCTTTGACTCGGTGAGTTTCGCGGCATTCCGACTTCGATGCCCCGGTTGCCGAAATTCAGTTGCCTTTGAATTTCGGGTGATCCCTCTTGAGCATGTATGCTTCTGCTACTTGTTCTACATCAGACTTTCTTCCGCAAACGGCGAAACGCTTTGACTCGGTGAGTTTCGCGGCATTCCGACTTCGATGCCCCGGTTGCCGAAATTCAGTTGCCTTTGAATTTCGGGTGATCCCTCTTGAGCATGTATGCTTCTGCTACTTGTTCTACATCATACTTCTTCCGCAAACGGCGAAACGCTTTGACTCGGTGAGTTTCGCGGCATTCCGACTTCGATGCCCCGGTTGCCGAAATTCAGTTGCCTTTGAATTTCGGGTGATCCCTCTTGAGCATGTATGCTTCTGCTACTTGTTCTACATCAGACTTCTTCCGCAAACGGCGAAACGCTTTGACTCGGTGAGTTTCGCGGCATTCCGACTTCGATGCCCCGTTGCCGAAATTCAGTTGCCTTTGAATTTCGGGTGATCCCTCTTGAGCATGTATGCTTCTGCTACTTGTTCTACATCAGACTTCTTCCGCAAACGGCGAAACGCTTTGACTCGGTGAGTTTCGCGGCATTCCGACTTCGATGCCCCGGTTGCCGAAATTCAGTTGCCTTTGAATTTCGGGTGATCCCTCTTGAGCATGTATGCTTCTGCTACTTGTTCTACATCAGACTTCTTCCGCAAACGGCGAAACGCTTTGACTCGGTGAGTTTCGCGGCATTCCGACTTCGATGCCCCGGTTGCCGAAATTCAGTTGCCTTTGAATTTCGGGTGATCCCTCTTGAGCATGTATGCTTCTGCTACTTGTTCTACATCAGACTTCTTCCGCAAACGGCGAAACGCTTTGACTCGGTGAGTTTCGCGGCATTCCGACTTCGATGCCCGGTTGCCGAAATTCAGTTGCCTTTGAATTTCGGGTGATCCCTCTTGAGCATGTATGCTTCTGCTACTTGTTCTACATCAGACTTCTTCCGCAAACGGCGAAACGCTTTGACTCGGTGAGTTTCGCGGCATTCCGACTTCGATGCCCCGGTTGCCGAAATTCAGTTGCCTTTGAATTTCGGGTGATCCCTCTTGAGCATGTATGCTTCTGCTACTTGTTCTACATCAGACTTCTTCCGCAAACGGCGAAACGCTTTGACTCGGTGAGTTTCGCGGCATTCCGACTTCGATGCCCCGGTTGCCGATTCAGTTGTTTTGAATTTGAATTGATTCCTTGATCCCTATATGCTGCTTTCTTCTTACTTTGTTCTACATCACTTTTCCTTCGCGGCGAAACGCTTTGACTCGGTGAGTTTCGCGGCATTTTCTTCCTTGAGGTTGCCGAAATTCAGTTGCCTTTGAATTTCGGGTGATCCCTCTTGAGCATGTATGCTTCTGCTACTTGTTCTACATCAGACTTTCTTCCGCAAACGGCGAAACGCTTTGACTCGGTGAGTTTCGCGGCATTCCGACTTCGATGCCCCGGTTGCCGAAATTCAGTTGCCTTTGAATTTCGGGTGATCCTCTTGAGCATGTATGCTTCTGCTACTTGTTCTACATCAGACTTCTTCGCAAACGGCGAAACGCTTTGACTCGGTGATTTCGCGGCATTCCGACTTCGATGCCCCGGTTGCCGAAATTCAGTTGCCTTTGAATTTCGGGTGATCCCTCTTGAGCATGTATGCTTCTGCTACTTGTTCTACATCAGACTTCTTCCGCAAACGGCGAAACGCTTTGACTCGGTGAGTTTCGCGGCATTCCGACTTCGATGCCCCGGTTGCCGAAATTCAGTTGCCTTTGAATTTCGGGTGATCCCTCTTGAGCATGTATGCTTCTGCTACTTGTTCTACATCAACTTCTTCCGCAAACGGCGAAACGCTTTGACTCGGTGAGTTTCGCGGCATTCCGACTTCGATGCCCAGTTGCCGAAATTCAGTTGCCTTTGAATTTTGGGTGATCCCTCTTGAGCATGTATGCTTCTGCTACTTGTTCTACATCAGACTTTCTTCCACAAACGGCGAAACGCTTTGACTCGGTGAGTTTCGCGGCATTCCGACTTCGATGCCCGGTTGCCGAAATTCAGTTGCCTTTGAATTTCGGGTGATCCCTCTTGAGCATGTATGCTTCTGCTACTTGTTCTACATCAACATTCTTCCGCAAACGGCGAAACGCTTTGACTCGGTGAGTTTCGCGGCATTCCGACTTCGATGCCCCGGTTGCCGAAATTCAGTTGCCTTTGAATTTCGGGTGATCCCTCTTGAGCATGTATGCTTCTGCTACTTGTTCTACATCAGACTTCCTTCCGCAAACGGCGAACGCTTTGACTCGGTGAGTTTCGCGGCATTCCGACTTCGATGCCCCGGTTGCCGAAATTCAGTTGCCTTTGAATTTCGGGTGATCCTCTTGAGCATGTATGCTTCTGCTACTTGTTCTACATCACACTTCTTCCGCAAACGGCGAAACGCTTTGACTCGGTGAGTTTCGCGGCATTCCGACTTCGATGCCCGGTTGCCGAAATTCAGTTGCCTTTGAATTTCGGGTGATCCCTCTTGAGCATGTATGCTTCTGCTACTTGTTCTACATCAGACTTCTTCGCAAACGGCGAAACGCTTTGACTCGGTGAGTTTCGCGGCATTCCGACTTCGATGCCCCGGTTGCCGAAATTCAGTTGCCTTTGAATTCGGGTGATCCCTCTTGAGCATGTATGCTTCTGCTACTTGTTCTACATCAGACTTCTTCCGCAAACGGCGAAACGCTTTGACTCGGTGAGTTTCGCGGCATTCCGACTTCGATGCCCCGGTTGCCGAATTCAGTTGCCTTTGAATTTCGGGTGATCCCTCTTGAGCATGTATGCTTCTGCTACTTGTTCTACATCACACTTCTTCCGCAAACGGCGAAACGCTTTGACTCGGTGAGTTTCGCGGCATTCCGACTTCGATGCCCGTTGTTGCGAAATTCAGTTGCCTTTGAATTTCGGGTGATCCCTCTTGAGCATGTATGCTTCTGCTACTTGTTCTACATCAGACTTCTTCCGCAAACGGCGAAACGCTTTGACTCGGTGAGTTTCGCGGCATTCCGACTTCGATGCCCCGGTTGCCGAAATTCAGTTGCCTTTGAATTTCGGGTGATCCCTCTTGAGCATGTATGCTTCTGCTACTTGTTCTACATCAGACTTCTTCCGCAAACGGCGAAACGCTTTGACTCGGTGAGTTTCGCGGCATTCCGACTTCGATGCCCCGGTTGCCGAAATTCAGTTGCCTTTGAATTTCGGGTGATCCCTCTTGAGCATGTATGCTTCTGCTACTTGTTCTACATCAGACTTCTTCCGCAAACGGCGAAACGCTTTGACTCGGTGAGTTTCGGGCATTCCGACTTCGATGCCCCGGTTGCCGAAATTCAGTTGCCTTTGAATTTCGGTGATCCCTCTTGAGCATGTATGCTTCTGCTACTTGTTCTACATCAGACTTCTTCGCAAACGGCGAAACGCTTTGACTCGGTGAGTTTCGCGGCATTCCGACTTCGATGCCCCGGTTGCCGAAATTCAGTTGCCTTTGAATTTGGTGATCCCTCTTGAGCATGTATGCTTCTGCTACTTGTTCTACATCAGACTTTTTGCAAACGGCGAAACGCTTTGACTCGGTGAGTTTCGCGGCATTCCGACTTCGATGCCCCGGTTGCCGAAATTCAGTTGCCTTTGAATTTCGGGTGATCCCTCTTGAGCATGTATGCTTCTGCTACTTGTTCTACATACATTTTTCCGCAAACGGCGAAACGCTTTGACTCGGTGAGTTTCGCGGCATTCCGACTTCGATGCCCGGTTTGCGAAATTCAGTTGCCTTTGAATTTCGGGTGATCCCTCTGAGCATGTATGCTTCTGCTACTTGTTCTACATCAGACTTCTTCCGCAAACGGCGAAACGCTTTGACTCGGTGAGTTTCGCGGCATTCCGACTTCGATGCCCCGGTTGCCGAAATTCAGTTGCCTTTGAATTTCGGGTGATCCCTCTTGAGCATGTATGCTTCTGCTACTTGTTCTACATCACACTTCTTCCGCAAACTGGCGAAACGCTTTGACTCGGTGAGTTTCGCGGCATTCCGACTTCGATGCCCCGGTTGCCGAAATTCAGTTGCCTTTGAATTTCGGGTGATCCCTCTTGAGCATGTATGCTTCTGCTACTTGTTCTACATCAGACTTCTTTCGCAAACGGCGAAACGCTTTGACTCGGTGAGTTTCGCGGCATTCCGACTTCGATGCCGTTTGCCTGAATTAGTGTTCTTTGAATTTCGTTGTGATCCCTCTTGAGCA
>CM055351.1:636893-661850 GCA_029228515.1 Populus alba x Populus x berolinensis | reverse complement strand
GCCCGAAATTTCAGTTGCCTTTGAATTTCGGGTGATCCCTTTGAGCATGTATGCTTCTGCTACTTGTTCTACATCAGACTTCTTCCGCAAACGGCGAAACGCTTTGACTCGGTGAGTTTCGCGCATTCCGACTTCGATGCCCGGTTGCCGAAATTCAGTTGCCTTTGAATTTCGGGTGATCCCTCTTGAGCATGTATGCTTCTGCTACTTGTTCTACATCAGACTTCTTCCGCAAACGGCGAAACGCTTTGACTCGGTGAGTTTCGCGGCATTCCGACTTCGATGCCCGGTTGCGAAATTCAGTTGCCTTTGAATTTCGGGTGATCCCTCTTGAGCATGTATGCTTCTGCTACTTGTTCTACATCATACTTCTTCCGCAAACGGCGAAACGCTTTGACTCGGTGAGTTTCGCGGCATTCCGACTTCGATGCCCCGGTTGCCGAAATTCAGTTGCCTTTGAATTTCGGGTGATCCCTCTTGAGCATGTATGCTTCTGCTACTTGTTCTACATCACACTTTCTTCGCAAACGGCGAAACGCTTTGACTCGGTGAGTTTCGCGGCATTCCGACTTCGATGCCCGGTTGCCGAAATTCAGTTGCCTTTGAATTTGGGTGATCCCTCTTGAGCATGTATGCTTCTGCTACTTGTTCTACATCAGACTTTCTTCCGCAAACGGCGAAACGCTTTGACTCGGTGAGTTTCGCGCATTCCGACTTCGATGCCCCGGTTGCCGAAATTCAGTTGCCTTTGAATTTCGGGTGATCCCTCTTGAGCATGTATGCTTCTGCTACTTGTTCTACATCATACTTCTTCCGCAAACGGCGAAACGCTTTGACTCGGTGAGTTTCGCGGCATTCCGACTTCGATGCCCCGGTTGCCGAAATTCAGTTGCCTTTGAATTCGGGTGATCCCCCTCTTGAGCATGTATGCTTCTGCTACTTGTTCTACATCACACTTCCTTCCGCAAAAGGCGAAACGCTTTGACTCGGTGAGTTTCGCGGCATTCCGACTTCGATGCCCCGGTTGCCGAAATTCAGTTGCCTTTGATTTCGGGTGATCCCTCTTGAGCATGTATGCTTCTGCTACTTGTTCTACATCAGACTTCTTCCGCAAACGGCGAAACGCTTTGACTCGGTGAGTTTCGCGGCATTCCGACTTCGATGCCCCGGTTGCCGAAATTCAGTTGCCTTTGAATTTCGGGTGATCCCTCTTGAGCATGTATGCTTCTGCTACTTGTTCTACATCATACTTCTTCCGCAAACGCGAAACGCTTTGACTCGGTGAGTTTCGCGGCATTCCGACTTCGATGCCCCGTTTGCCGAAATTCAGTTGCCTTTGAATTTCGGGTGATCCCTCTTGAGCATGTATGCTTCTGCTACTTGTTCTACATCAGACTTCTTCCGCAAACGGCGAAACGCTTTGACTCGGTGAGTTTCGCGGCATTCCGACTTCGATGCCCGGTTGCCGAAATTCATTGCCTTTGAATTTCGGGTGATCCCTCTTGAGCATGTATGCTTCTGCTACTTGTTCTACATCACACTTCTTCCGCAAACGGCGAAACGCTTTGACTCGGTGAGTTTCGCGGCATTCCGACTTCGATGCCCCGTTGCCGAAATTCAGTTGCCTTTGAATTTCGGGTGATCCCTCTTGAGCATGTATGCTTCTGCTACTTGTTCTACATCAGACTTTCTTCCGCAAACGGCGAAACGCTTTGACTCGGTGAGTTTCGCGGCATTCCGACTTCGATGCCCCGGTTGCCGAAATTCAGTTGCCTTTGAATTTCGGGTGATCCCTCTTGAGCATGTATGCTTCTGCTACTTGTTCTACATCAGACTTTCTTCCGCAAACGGCGAAACGCTTTGACTCGGTGAGTTTCGCGGCATTCCGACTTCGATGCCCGGTTGCCGAAATTCAGTTGCCTTTGAATTTCGGGTGATCCCTCTTGAGCATGTATGCTTCTGCTACTTGTTCTACATCAACTTCCTTCCGCAAACGGCGAAACGCTTTGACTCGGTGAGTTTTTGACTTCGATGCCCCGGGAAATTCAGTTGCCTTTGAATTTCGGGTGATCCCTCTTGAGCATGTATGCTTCTGCTACTTGCTTACATTACTTTCTTCCGCAAACGGGAAACGCTTTGACTCGGTGAGTTTCGCGGCATTCCGACTTCGATGCCCCGGTTGCCGAAATTCAGTTGCCTTTGAATTTCGGGTGACCCCTCTTGAGCATGTATGCTTCTGCTACTTGTTCTACATCAGACTTCCTTCCGCAAACGGCGAAACGCTTTGACTCGGTGAGTTTCGCCGCATTCCGACTTCGATGCCCCGGTTGCCGAAATTCAGTTGCCTATGAATTTCGGGTGATCCCTCTTGAGCATGTATGCTTCTGCTACTTGTTCTACATCACACTTTCTTCCGCAAACGGCGAAACGCTTTGATTCGGTGAGTTTCGCGGCATTCCGACTTCGATGCCCCGTTTGCCGAAATTCAGTTGCCTTTGAATTTCGGGTGATCCCTCTTGAGCATGTATGCTTCTGCTACTTGTTCTACATCAGACTTTCTTCCGCAAACGGCGAAACGCTTTGACTCGGTGAGTTTCGCGGCATTCCGACTTCGATGCCCCGGTTGCCGAAATTCAGTTGCCTTTGAATTTCGGGTGATCCCTCTTGAGCATGTATGCTTCTGCTACTTGTTCTACATCAGACTTTCTTCCGCAAACGGCGAAACGCTTTGACTCGGTGAGTTTCGCGGCATTCCGACTTCGATGCCCCGGTTGCCGAAATTCAGTTGCCTTTGAATTTCGGGTGATCCCTCTTGAGCATGTATGCTTCTGCTACTTGTTCTACATCAGACTTTCTTCCGCAAACGGCGAAACGCTTTGACTCGGTGAGTTTCGCGGCATTCCGACTTCGATGCCCCGGTTGCCGAAATTCAGTTGCCTTTGAATTTCGGGTGATCCCTCTTGAGCATGTATGCTTCTGCTACTTGTTCTACATCAGACTTTCTTCCGCAAACGGCGAAACGCTTTGACTCGGTGAGTTTCGCGGCATTCCGACTTCGATGCCCCGGTTGCCGAAATTCAGTTGCCTTTGAATTTCGGGTGATCCCTCTTGAGCATGTATGCTTCTGCTACTTGTTCTACATCAGACTTTCTTCCGCAAACGGCGAAACGCTTTGACTCGGTGAGTTTCGCGGCATTCCGACTTCGATGCCCGGTTGCCGAAATTCAGTTGCCTTTGAATTTCGGGTGATCCCTCTTGAGCATGTATGCTTCTGCTACTTGTTCTACATCAGACTTCTTCCGCAAACGGCGAAACGCTTTGACTCGGTGAGTTTCGCGGCATTCCGACTTCGATGCCCCGGTTGCCGAAATTCAGTTGCCTTTGAATTTCGGGTGATCCCTCTTGAGCATGTATGCTTCTGCTACTTGTTCTACATCAGACTTCTTCCGCAAACGGCGAAACGCTTTGACTCGGTGAGTTTCGCGGCATTCCGACTTCGATGCCCCGGTTGCCGAAATTCAGTTGCCTTTGAATTTCGGGTGATCCCTCTTGAGCATGTATGCTTCTGCTACTTGTTCTACATCAGACTTTCTTCCGCAAACGGCGAAACGCTTTGACTCGGTGAGTTTCGCGGCATTCCGACTTCGATGCCCCGGTTGCCGAAATTCAGTTGCCTTTGAATTTCGGGTGATCCCTCTTGAGCATGTATGCTTCTGCTACTTGTTCTACATCAGACTTTCTTCCGCAAACGGCGAAACGCTTTGACTCGGTGAGTTTCGCGGCATTCCGACTTCGATGCCCCGGTTGCCGAAATTCAGTTGCCTTTGAATTTCGGGTGATCCCTCTTGAGCATGTATGCTTCTGCTACTTGTTCTACATCAGACTTTCTTCCGCAAACGGCGAAACGCTTTGACTCGGTGAGTTTCGCGGCATTCCGACTTCGATGCCCCGGTTGCCGAAATTCAGTTGCCTTTGAATTTCGGGTGATCCCTCTTGAGCATGTATGCTTCTGCTACTTGTTCTACATCAGACTTTCTTCCGCAAACGGCGAAACGCTTTGACTCGGTGAGTTTCGCGGCATTCCGACTTCGATGCCCCGGTTGCCGAAATTCAGTTGCCTTTGAATTTCGGGTGATCCCTCTTGAGCATGTATGCTTCTGCTACTTGTTCTACATCAGACTTTCTTCCGCAAACGGCGAAACGCTTTGACTCGGTGAGTTTCGCGGCATTCCGACTTCGATGCCCCGGTTGCCGAAATTCAGTTGCCTTTGAATTTCGGGTGATCCCTCTTGAGCATGTATGCTTCTGCTACTTGTTCTACATCAGACTTTCTTCCGCAAACGGCGAAACGCTTTGACTCGGTGAGTTTCGCGGCATTCCGACTTCGATGCCCCGGTTGCCGAAATTCAGTTGCCTTTGAATTTCGGGTGATCCCTCTTGAGCATGTATGCTTCTGCTACTTGTTCTACATCAGACTTTCTTCCGCAAACGGCGAAACGCTTTGACTCGGTGAGTTTCGCGGCATTCCGACTTCGATGCCCCGGTTGCCGAAATTCAGTTGCCTTTGAATTTCGGGTGATCCCTCTTGAGCATGTATGCTTCTGCTACTTGTTCTACATCAGACTTTCTTCCGCAAACGGCGAAACGCTTTGACTCGGTGAGTTTCGCGGCATTCCGACTTCGATGCCCCGGTTGCCGAAATTCAGTTGCCTTTGAATTTCGGGTGATCCCTCTTGAGCATGTATGCTTCTGCTACTTGTTCTACATCAGACTTTCTTCCGCAAACGGCGAAACGCTTTGACTCGGTGAGTTTCGCGGCATTCCGACTTCGATGCCCCGGTTGCCGAAATTCAGTTGCCTTTGAATTTCGGGTGATCCCTCTTGAGCATGTATGCTTCTGCTACTTGTTCTACATCAGACTTCTTCCGCAAACGGCGAAACGCTTTGACTCGGTGAGTTTCGCGGCATTCCGACTTCGATGCCCCGGTTGCCGAAATTCAGTTGCCTTTGAATTTCGGGTGATCCCTCTTGAGCATGTATGCTTCTGCTACTTGTTCTACATCAGACTTTCTTCCGCAAACGGCGAAACGCTTTGACTCGGTGAGTTTCGCGGCATTCCGACTTCGATGCCCCGGTTGCCGAAATTCAGTTGCCTTTGAATTTCGGGTGATCCCTCTTGAGCATGTATGCTTCTGCTACTTGTTCTACATCAGACTTTCTTCCGCAAACGGCGAAACGCTTTGACTCGGTGAGTTTCGCGGCATTCCGACTTCGATGCCCCGGTTGCCGAAATTCAGTTGCCTTTGAATTTCGGGTGATCCCTCTTGAGCATGTATGCTTCTGCTACTTGTTCTACATCAGACTTTCTTCCGCAAACGGCGAAACGCTTTGACTCGGTGAGTTTCGCGGCATTCCGACTTCGATGCCCCGGTTGCCGAAATTCAGTTGCCTTTGAATTTCGGGTGATCCCTCTTGAGCATGTATGCTTCTGCTACTTGTTCTACATCAGACTTCTTCCGCAAACGGCGAAACGCTTTGACTCGGTGAGTTTCGCGGCATTCCGACTTCGATGCCCCGGTTGCCGAAATTCAGTTGCCTTTGAATTTCGGGTGATCCCTCTTGAGCATGTATGCTTCTGCTACTTGTTCTACATCAGACTTCTTCCGCAAACGGCGAAACGCTTTGACTCGGTGAGTTTCGCGGCATTCCGACTTCGATGCCCCGGTTGCCGAAATTCAGTTGCCTTTGAATTTCGGGTGATCCCTCTTGAGCATGTATGCTTCTGCTACTTGTTCTACATCAGACTTTCTTCCGCAAACGGCGAAACGCTTTGACTCGGTGAGTTTCGCGGCATTCCGACTTCGATGCCCCGGTTGCCGAAATTCAGTTGCCTTTGAATTTCGGGTGATCCCTCTTGAGCATGTATGCTTCTGCTACTTGTTCTACATCAGACTTTCTTCCGCAAACGGCGAAACGCTTTGACTCGGTGAGTTTCGCGGCATTCCGACTTCGATGCCCCGTTTGCCGAAATTCAGTTGCCTTTGAATTTCGGGTGATCCCTCTTGAGCATGTATGCTTCTGCTACTTGTTCTACATCAGACTTCTTCCGCAAACGGCGAAACGCTTTGACTCGGTGAGTTTCGCGGCATTCCGACTTCGATGCCCCGGTTGCCGAAATTCAGTTGCCTTTGAATTTCGGGTGATCCCTCTTGAGCATGTATGCTTCTGCTACTTGTTCTACATCAGACTTCTTCCGCAAACGGCGAAACGCTTTGACTCGGTGAGTTTCGCGGCATTCCGACTTCGATGCCCCGGTTGCCGAAATTCAGTTGCCTTTGAATTTCGGGTGATCCCTCTTGAGCATGTATGCTTCTGCTACTTGTTCTACATCAGACTTCTTCCGCAAACGGCGAAACGCTTTGACTCGGTGAGTTTCGCGGCATTCCGACTTCGATGCCCCGGTTGCCGAAATTCAGTTGCCTTTGAATTTCGGGTGATCCCTCTTGAGCATGTATGCTTCTGCTACTTGTTCTACATCAGACTTCTTCCGCAAACGGCGAAACGCTTTGACTCGGTGAGTTTCGCGGCATTCCGACTTCGATGCCCCGGTTGCCGAAATTCAGTTGCCTTTGAATTTCGGGTGATCCCTCTTGAGCATGTATGCTTCTGCTACTTGTTCTACATCAGACTTCTTCCGCAAACGGCGAAACGCTTTGACTCGGTGAGTTTCGCGGCATTCCGACTTCGATGCCCCGGTTGCCGAAATTCAGTTGCCTTTGAATTTCGGGTGATCCCTCTTGAGCATGTATGCTTCTGCTACTTGTTCTACATCAGACTTTCTTCCGCAAACGGCGAAACGCTTTGACTCGGTGAGTTTCGCGGCATTCCGACTTCGATGCCCCGGTTGCCGAAATTCAGTTGCCTTTGAATTTCGGGTGATCCCTCTTGAGCATGTATGCTTCTGCTACTTGTTCTACATCAGACTTTCTTCCGCAAACGGCGAAACGCTTTGACTCGGTGAGTTTCGCGGCATTCCGACTTCGATGCCCCGGTTGCCGAAATTCAGTTGCCTTTGAATTTCGGGTGATCCCTCTTGAGCATGTATGCTTCTGCTACTTGTTCTACATCAGACTTTCTTCCGCAAACGGCGAAACGCTTTGACTCGGTGAGTTTCGCGGCATTCCGACTTCGATGCCCCGGTTGCCGAAATTCAGTTGCCTTTGAATTTCGGGTGATCCCTCTTGAGCATGTATGCTTCTGCTACTTGTTCTACATCAGACTTTCTTCCGCAAACGGCGAAACGCTTTGACTCGGTGAGTTTCGCGGCATTCCGACTTCGATGCCCCGGTTGCCGAAATTCAGTTGCCTTTGAATTTCGGGTGATCCCTCTTGAGCATGTATGCTTCTGCTACTTGTTCTACATCAGACTTCTTCCGCAAACGGCGAAACGCTTTGACTCGGTGAGTTTCGCGGCATTCCGACTTCGATGCCCCGGTTGCCGAAATTCAGTTGCCTTTGAATTTCGGGTGATCCCTCTTGAGCATGTATGCTTCTGCTACTTGTTCTACATCAGACTTTCTTCCGCAAACGGCGAAACGCTTTGACTCGGTGAGTTTCGCGGCATTCCGACTTCGATGCCCCGGTTGCCGAAATTCAGTTGCCTTTGAATTTCGGGTGATCCCTCTTGAGCATGTATGCTTCTGCTACTTGTTCTACATCAGACTTTCTTCCGCAAACGGCGAAACGCTTTGACTCGGTGAGTTTCGCGGCATTCCGACTTCGATGCCCGGTTGCCGAAATTCAGTTGCCTTTGAATTTCGGGTGATCCCTCTTGAGCATGTATGCTTCTGCTACTTGTTCTACATCAGACTTCTTCCGCAAACGGCGAAACGCTTTGACTCGGTGAGTTTCGCGGCATTCCGACTTCGATGCCCCGGTTGCCGAAATTCAGTTGCCTTTGAATTTCGGGTGATCCCTCTTGAGCATGTATGCTTCTGCTACTTGTTCTACATCAGACTTTCTTCCGCAAACGGCGAAACGCTTTGACTCGGTGAGTTTCGCGGCATTCCGACTTCGATGCCCCGGTTGCCGAAATTCAGTTGCCTTTGAATTTCGGGTGATCCCTCTTGAGCATGTATGCTTCTGCTACTTGTTCTACATCAGACTTTCTTCCGCAAACGGCGAAACGCTTTGACTCGGTGAGTTTCGCGGCATTCCGACTTCGATGCCCCGGTTGCCGAAATTCAGTTGCCTTTGAATTTCGGGTGATCCCTCTTGAGCATGTATGCTTCTGCTACTTGTTCTACATCAGACTTTCTTCCGCAAACGGCGAAACGCTTTGACTCGGTGAGTTTCGCGGCATTCCGACTTCGATGCCCCGGTTGCCGAAATTCAGTTGCCTTTGAATTTCGGGTGATCCCTCTTGAGCATGTATGCTTCTGCTACTTGTTCTACATCAGACTTTCTTCCGCAAACGGCGAAACGCTTTGACTCGGTGAGTTTCGCGGCATTCCGACTTCGATGCCCCGTTGCCGAAATTCAGTTGCCTTTGAATTTCGGGTGATCCCTCTTGAGCATGTATGCTTCTGCTACTTGTTCTACATCAGACTTTCTTCCGCAAACGGCGAAACGCTTTGACTCGGTGAGTTTCGCGGCATTCCGACTTCGATGCCCCGGTTGCCGAAATTCAGTTGCCTTTGAATTTCGGGTGATCCCTCTTGAGCATGTATGCTTCTGCTACTTGTTCTACATCAGACTTTCTTCCGCAAACGGCGAAACGCTTTGACTCGGTGAGTTTCGCGGCATTCCGACTTCGATGCCCCGGTTGCCGAAATTCAGTTGCCTTTGAATTTCGGGTGATCCCTCTTGAGCATGTATGCTTCTGCTACTTGTTCTACATCAGACTTCTTCCGCAAACGGCGAAACGCTTTGACTCGGTGAGTTTCGCGGCATTCCGACTTCGATGCCCCGGTTGCCGAAATTCAGTTGCCTTTGAATTTCGGGTGATCCCTCTTGAGCATGTATGCTTCTGCTACTTGTTCTACATCAGACTTTCTTCCGCAAACGGCGAAACGCTTTGACTCGGTGAGTTTCGCGGCATTCCGACTTCGATGCCCCGGTTGCCGAAATTCAGTTGCCTTTGAATTTCGGGTGATCCCTCTTGAGCATGTATGCTTCTGCTACTTGTTCTACATCAGACTTTCTTCCGCAAACGGCGAAACGCTTTGACTCGGTGAGTTTCGCGGCATTCCGACTTCGATGCCCCGGTTGCCGAAATTCAGTTGCCTTTGAATTTCGGGTGATCCCTCTTGAGCATGTATGCTTCTGCTACTTGTTCTACATCAGACTTTCTTCCGCAAACGGCGAAACGCTTTGACTCGGTGAGTTTCGCGGCATTCCGACTTCGATGCCCCGGTTGCCGAAATTCAGTTGCCTTTGAATTTCGGGTGATCCCTCTTGAGCATGTATGCTTCTGCTACTTGTTCTACATCAGACTTCTTCCGCAAACGGCGAAACGCTTTGACTCGGTGAGTTTCGCGGCATTCCGACTTCGATGCCCCGGTTGCCGAAATTCAGTTGCCTTTGAATTTCGGGTGATCCCTCTTGAGCATGTATGCTTCTGCTACTTGTTCTACATCAGACTTTCTTCCGCAAACGGCGAAACGCTTTGACTCGGTGAGTTTCGCGGCATTCCGACTTCGATGCCCCGGTTGCCGAAATTCAGTTGCCTTTGAATTTCGGGTGATCCCTCTTGAGCATGTATGCTTCTGCTACTTGTTCTACATCAGACTTTCTTCCGCAAACGGCGAAACGCTTTGACTCGGTGAGTTTCGCGGCATTCCGACTTCGATGCCCCGGTTGCCGAAATTCAGTTGCCTTTGAATTTCGGGTGATCCCTCTTGAGCATGTATGCTTCTGCTACTTGTTCTACATCAGACTTTCTTCCGCAAACGGCGAAACGCTTTGACTCGGTGAGTTTCGCGGCATTCCGACTTCGATGCCCCGGTTGCCGAAATTCAGTTGCCTTTGAATTTCGGGTGATCCCTCTTGAGCATGTATGCTTCTGCTACTTGTTCTACATCAGACTTTCTTCCGCAAACGGCGAAACGCTTTGACTCGGTGAGTTTCGCGGCATTCCGACTTCGATGCCCCGTTGCCGAAATTCAGTTGCCTTTGAATTTCGGGTGATCCCTCTTGAGCATGTATGCTTCTGCTACTTGTTCTACATCAGACTTTCTTCCGCAAACGGCGAAACGCTTTGACTCGGTGAGTTTCGCGGCATTCCGACTTCGATGCCCCGGTTGCCGAAATTCAGTTGCCTTTGAATTTCGGGTGATCCCTCTTGAGCATGTATGCTTCTGCTACTTGTTCTACATCAGACTTTCTTCCGCAAACGGCGAAACGCTTTGACTCGGTGAGTTTCGCGGCATTCCGACTTCGATGCCCGGTTGCCGAAATTCAGTTGCCTTTGAATTTCGGGTGATCCCTCTTGAGCATGTATGCTTCTGCTACTTGTTCTACATCAGACTTCTTCCGCAAACGGCGAAACGCTTTGACTCGGTGAGTTTCGCGGCATTCCGACTTCGATGCCCCGGTTGCCGAAATTCAGTTGCCTTTGAATTTCGGGTGATCCCTCTTGAGCATGTATGCTTCTGCTACTTGTTCTACATCAGACTTTCTTCCGCAAACGGCGAAACGCTTTGACTCGGTGAGTTTCGCGGCATTCCGACTTCGATGCCCCGGTTGCCGAAATTCAGTTGCCTTTGAATTTCGGGTGATCCCTCTTGAGCATGTATGCTTCTGCTACTTGTTCTACATCAGACTTCTTCCGCAAACGGCGAAACGCTTTGACTCGGTGAGTTTCGCGGCATTCCGACTTCGATGCCCCGGTTGCCGAAATTCAGTTGCCTTTGAATTTCGGGTGATCCCTCTTGAGCATGTATGCTTCTGCTACTTGTTCTACATCAGACTTTCTTCCGCAAACGGCGAAACGCTTTGACTCGGTGAGTTTCGCGGCATTCCGACTTCGATGCCCCGGTTGCCGAAATTCAGTTGCCTTTGAATTTCGGGTGATCCCTCTTGAGCATGTATGCTTCTGCTACTTGTTCTACATCAGACTTCTTCCGCAAACGGCGAAACGCTTTGACTCGGTGAGTTTCGCGGCATTCCGACTTCGATGCCCCGGTTGCCGAAATTCAGTTGCCTTTGAATTTCGGGTGATCCCTCTTGAGCATGTATGCTTCTGCTACTTGTTCTACATCAGACTTTCTTCCGCAAACGGCGAAACGCTTTGACTCGGTGAGTTTCGCGGCATTCCGACTTCGATGCCCCGTTGCCGAAATTCAGTTGCCTTTGAATTTCGGGTGATCCCTCTTGAGCATGTATGCTTCTGCTACTTGTTCTACATCAGACTTTCTTCCGCAAACGGCGAAACGCTTTGACTCGGTGAGTTTCGCGGCATTCCGACTTCGATGCCCCGGTTGCCGAAATTCAGTTGCCTTTGAATTTCGGGTGATCCCTCTTGAGCATGTATGCTTCTGCTACTTGTTCTACATCAGACTTTCTTCCGCAAACGGCGAAACGCTTTGACTCGGTGAGTTTCGCGGCATTCCGACTTCGATGCCCCGGTTGCCGAAATTCAGTTGCCTTTGAATTTCGGGTGATCCCTCTTGAGCATGTATGCTTCTGCTACTTGTTCTACATCAGACTTCTTCCGCAAACGGCGAAACGCTTTGACTCGGTGAGTTTCGCGGCATTCCGACTTCGATGCCCGGTTGCCGAAATTCAGTTGCCTTTGAATTTCGGGTGATCCCTCTTGAGCATGTATGCTTCTGCTACTTGTTCTACATCAGACTTTCTTCCGCAAACGGCGAAACGCTTTGACTCGGTGAGTTTCGCGGCATTCCGACTTCGATGCCCCGGTTGCCGAAATTCAGTTGCCTTTGAATTTCGGGTGATCCCTCTTGAGCATGTATGCTTCTGCTACTTGTTCTACATCAGACTTTCTTCCGCAAACGGCGAAACGCTTTGACTCGGTGAGTTTCGCGGCATTCCGACTTCGATGCCCCGGTTGCCGAAATTCAGTTGCCTTTGAATTTCGGGTGATCCCTCTTGAGCATGTATGCTTCTGCTACTTGTTCTACATCAGACTTCTTCCGCAAACGGCGAAACGCTTTGACTCGGTGAGTTTCGCGGCATTCCGACTTCGATGCCCCGGTTGCCGAAATTCAGTTGCCTTTGAATTTCGGGTGATCCCTCTTGAGCATGTATGCTTCTGCTACTTGTTCTACATCAGACTTTCTTCCGCAAACGGCGAAACGCTTTGACTCGGTGAGTTTCGCGGCATTCCGACTTCGATGCCCCGGTTGCCGAAATTCAGTTGCCTTTGAATTTCGGGTGATCCCTCTTGAGCATGTATGCTTCTGCTACTTGTTCTACATCAGACTTTCTTCCGCAAACGGCGAAACGCTTTGACTCGGTGAGTTTCGCGGCATTCCGACTTCGATGCCCCGGTTGCCGAAATTCAGTTGCCTTTGAATTTCGGGTGATCCCTCTTGAGCATGTATGCTTCTGCTACTTGTTCTACATCAGACTTTCTTCCGCAAACGGCGAAACGCTTTGACTCGGTGAGTTTCGCGGCATTCCGACTTCGATGCCCGGTTGCCGAAATTCAGTTGCCTTTGAATTTCGGGTGATCCCTCTTGAGCATGTATGCTTCTGCTACTTGTTCTACATCAGACTTCTTCCGCAAACGGCGAAACGCTTTGACTCGGTGAGTTTCGCGGCATTCCGACTTCGATGCCCCGGTTGCCGAAATTCAGTTGCCTTTGAATTTCGGGTGATCCCTCTTGAGCATGTATGCTTCTGCTACTTGTTCTACATCAGACTTCTTCCGCAAACGGCGAAACGCTTTGACTCGGTGAGTTTCGCGGCATTCCGACTTCGATGCCCCGGTTGCCGAAATTCAGTTGCCTTTGAATTTCGGGTGATCCCTCTTGAGCATGTATGCTTCTGCTACTTGTTCTACATCAGACTTTCTTCCGCAAACGGCGAAACGCTTTGACTCGGTGAGTTTCGCGGCATTCCGACTTCGATGCCCCGGTTGCCGAAATTCAGTTGCCTTTGAATTTCGGGTGATCCCTCTTGAGCATGTATGCTTCTGCTACTTGTTCTACATCAGACTTCTTCCGCAAACGGCGAAACGCTTTGACTCGGTGAGTTTCGCGGCATTCCGACTTCGATGCCCCGGTTGCCGAAATTCAGTTGCCTTTGAATTTCGGGTGATCCCTCTTGAGCATGTATGCTTCTGCTACTTGTTCTACATCAGACTTCTTCCGCAAACGGCGAAACGCTTTGACTCGGTGAGTTTCGCGGCATTCCGACTTCGATGCCCCGGTTGCCGAAATTCAGTTGCCTTTGAATTTCGGGTGATCCCTCTTGAGCATGTATGCTTCTGCTACTTGTTCTACATCAGACTTTCTTCCGCAAACGGCGAAACGCTTTGACTCGGTGAGTTTCGCGGCATTCCGACTTCGATGCCCCGGTTGCCGAAATTCAGTTGCCTTTGAATTTCGGGTGATCCCTCTTGAGCATGTATGCTTCTGCTACTTGTTCTACATCAGACTTTCTTCCGCAAACGGCGAAACGCTTTGACTCGGTGAGTTTCGCGGCATTCCGACTTCGATGCCCCGGTTGCCGAAATTCAGTTGCCTTTGAATTTCGGGTGATCCCTCTTGAGCATGTATGCTTCTGCTACTTGTTCTACATCAGACTTCTTCCGCAAACGGCGAAACGCTTTGACTCGGTGAGTTTCGCGGCATTCCGACTTCGATGCCCCGGTTGCCGAAATTCAGTTGCCTTTGAATTTCGGGTGATCCCTCTTGAGCATGTATGCTTCTGCTACTTGTTCTACATCAGACTTCTTCCGCAAACGGCGAAACGCTTTGACTCGGTGAGTTTCGCGGCATTCCGACTTCGATGCCCGGTTGCCGAAATTCAGTTGCCTTTGAATTTCGGGTGATCCCTCTTGAGCATGTATGCTTCTGCTACTTGTTCTACATCAGACTTTCTTCCGCAAACGGCGAAACGCTTTGACTCGGTGAGTTTCGCGGCATTCCGACTTCGATGCCCCGGTTGCCGAAATTCAGTTGCCTTTGAATTTCGGGTGATCCCTCTTGAGCATGTATGCTTCTGCTACTTGTTCTACATCAGACTTTCTTCCGCAAACGGCGAAACGCTTTGACTCGGTGAGTTTCGCGGCATTCCGACTTCGATGCCCCGGTTGCCGAAATTCAGTTGCCTTTGAATTTCGGGTGATCCCTCTTGAGCATGTATGCTTCTGCTACTTGTTCTACATCAGACTTTCTTCCGCAAACGGCGAAACGCTTTGACTCGGTGAGTTTCGCGGCATTCCGACTTCGATGCCCCGGTTGCCGAAATTCAGTTGCCTTTGAATTTCGGGTGATCCCTCTTGAGCATGTATGCTTCTGCTACTTGTTCTACATCAGACTTTCTTCCGCAAACGGCGAAACGCTTTGACTCGGTGAGTTTCGCGGCATTCCGACTTCGATGCCCCGGTTGCCGAAATTCAGTTGCCTTTGAATTTCGGGTGATCCCTCTTGAGCATGTATGCTTCTGCTACTTGTTCTACATCAGACTTTCTTCCGCAAACGGCGAAACGCTTTGACTCGGTGAGTTTCGCGGCATTCCGACTTCGATGCCCCGGTTGCCGAAATTCAGTTGCCTTTGAATTTCGGGTGATCCCTCTTGAGCATGTATGCTTCTGCTACTTGTTCTACATCAGACTTCTTCCGCAAACGGCGAAACGCTTTGACTCGGTGAGTTTCGCGGCATTCCGACTTCGATGCCCCGGTTGCCGAAATTCAGTTGCCTTTGAATTTCGGGTGATCCCTCTTGAGCATGTATGCTTCTGCTACTTGTTCTACATCAGACTTCTTCCGCAAACGGCGAAACGCTTTGACTCGGTGAGTTTCGCGGCATTCCGACTTCGATGCCCCGGTTGCCGAAATTCAGTTGCCTTTGAATTTCGGGTGATCCCTCTTGAGCATGTATGCTTCTGCTACTTGTTCTACATCAGACTTTCTTCCGCAAACGGCGAAACGCTTTGACTCGGTGAGTTTCGCGGCATTCCGACTTCGATGCCCCGGTTGCCGAAATTCAGTTGCCTTTGAATTTCGGGTGATCCCTCTTGAGCATGTATGCTTCTGCTACTTGTTCTACATCAGACTTCTTCCGCAAACGGCGAAACGCTTTGACTCGGTGAGTTTCGCGGCATTCCGACTTCGATGCCCCGTTGCCGAAATTCAGTTGCCTTTGAATTTCGGGTGATCCCTCTTGAGCATGTATGCTTCTGCTACTTGTTCTACATCAGACTTTCTTCCGCAAACGGCGAAACGCTTTGACTCGGTGAGTTTCGCGGCATTCCGACTTCGATGCCCCGGTTGCCGAAATTCAGTTGCCTTTGAATTTCGGGTGATCCCTCTTGAGCATGTATGCTTCTGCTACTTGTTCTACATCAGACTTTCTTCCGCAAACGGCGAAACGCTTTGACTCGGTGAGTTTCGCGGCATTCCGACTTCGATGCCCCGGTTGCCGAAATTCAGTTGCCTTTGAATTTCGGGTGATCCCTCTTGAGCATGTATGCTTCTGCTACTTGTTCTACATCAGACTTCTTCCGCAAACGGCGAAACGCTTTGACTCGGTGAGTTTCGCGGCATTCCGACTTCGATGCCCCGGTTGCCGAAATTCAGTTGCCTTTGAATTTCGGGTGATCCCTCTTGAGCATGTATGCTTCTGCTACTTGTTCTACATCAGACTTTCTTCCGCAAACGGCGAAACGCTTTGACTCGGTGAGTTTCGCGGCATTCCGACTTCGATGCCCCGGTTGCCGAAATTCAGTTGCCTTTGAATTTCGGGTGATCCCTCTTGAGCATGTATGCTTCTGCTACTTGTTCTACATCAGACTTCTTCCGCAAACGGCGAAACGCTTTGACTCGGTGAGTTTCGCGGCATTCCGACTTCGATGCCCCGGTTGCCGAAATTCAGTTGCCTTTGAATTTCGGGTGATCCCTCTTGAGCATGTATGCTTCTGCTACTTGTTCTACATCAGACTTTCTTCCGCAAACGGCGAAACGCTTTGACTCGGTGAGTTTCGCGGCATTCCGACTTCGATGCCCCGGTTGCCGAAATTCAGTTGCCTTTGAATTTCGGGTGATCCCTCTTGAGCATGTATGCTTCTGCTACTTGTTCTACATCAGACTTCTTCCGCAAACGGCGAAACGCTTTGACTCGGTGAGTTTCGCGGCATTCCGACTTCGATGCCCCGGTTGCCGAAATTCAGTTGCCTTTGAATTTCGGGTGATCCCTCTTGAGCATGTATGCTTCTGCTACTTGTTCTACATCAGACTTCTTCCGCAAACGGCGAAACGCTTTGACTCGGTGAGTTTCGCGGCATTCCGACTTCGATGCCCCGGTTGCCGAAATTCAGTTGCCTTTGAATTTCGGGTGATCCCTCTTGAGCATGTATGCTTCTGCTACTTGTTCTACATCAGACTTTCTTCCGCAAACGGCGAAACGCTTTGACTCGGTGAGTTTCGCGGCATTCCGACTTCGATGCCCCGGTTGCCGAAATTCAGTTGCCTTTGAATTTCGGGTGATCCCTCTTGAGCATGTATGCTTCTGCTACTTGTTCTACATCAGACTTTCTTCCGCAAACGGCGAAACGCTTTGACTCGGTGAGTTTCGCGGCATTCCGACTTCGATGCCCCGGTTGCCGAAATTCAGTTGCCTTTGAATTTCGGGTGATCCCTCTTGAGCATGTATGCTTCTGCTACTTGTTCTACATCAGACTTCTTCCGCAAACGGCGAAACGCTTTGACTCGGTGAGTTTCGCGGCATTCCGACTTCGATGCCCCGGTTGCCGAAATTCAGTTGCCTTTGAATTTCGGGTGATCCCTCTTGAGCATGTATGCTTCTGCTACTTGTTCTACATCAGACTTTCTTCCGCAAACGGCGAAACGCTTTGACTCGGTGAGTTTCGCGGCATTCCGACTTCGATGCCCCGGTTGCCGAAATTCAGTTGCCTTTGAATTTCGGGTGATCCCTCTTGAGCATGTATGCTTCTGCTACTTGTTCTACATCAGACTTCTTCCGCAAACGGCGAAACGCTTTGACTCGGTGAGTTTCGCGGCATTCCGACTTCGATGCCCGGTTGCCGAAATTCAGTTGCCTTTGAATTTCGGGTGATCCCTCTTGAGCATGTATGCTTCTGCTACTTGTTCTACATCAGACTTTCTTCCGCAAACGGCGAAACGCTTTGACTCGGTGAGTTTCGCGGCATTCCGACTTCGATGCCCCGGTTGCCGAAATTCAGTTGCCTTTGAATTTCGGGTGATCCCTCTTGAGCATGTATGCTTCTGCTACTTGTTCTACATCAGACTTCTTCCGCAAACGGCGAAACGCTTTGACTCGGTGAGTTTCGCGGCATTCCGACTTCGATGCCCCGGTTGCCGAAATTCAGTTGCCTTTGAATTTCGGGTGATCCCTCTTGAGCATGTATGCTTCTGCTACTTGTTCTACATCAGACTTTCTTCCGCAAACGGCGAAACGCTTTGACTCGGTGAGTTTCGCGGCATTCCGACTTCGATGCCCCGGTTGCCGAAATTCAGTTGCCTTTGAATTTCGGGTGATCCCTCTTGAGCATGTATGCTTCTGCTACTTGTTCTACATCAGACTTTCTTCCGCAAACGGCGAAACGCTTTGACTCGGTGAGTTTCGCGGCATTCCGACTTCGATGCCCCGGTTGCCGAAATTCAGTTGCCTTTGAATTTCGGGTGATCCCTCTTGAGCATGTATGCTTCTGCTACTTGTTCTACATCAGACTTCTTCCGCAAACGGCGAAACGCTTTGACTCGGTGAGTTTCGCGGCATTCCGACTTCGATGCCCCGGTTGCCGAAATTCAGTTGCCTTTGAATTTCGGGTGATCCCTCTTGAGCATGTATGCTTCTGCTACTTGTTCTACATCAGACTTTCTTCCGCAAACGGCGAAACGCTTTGACTCGGTGAGTTTCGCGGCATTCCGACTTCGATGCCCCGTTGCCGAAATTCAGTTGCCTTTGAATTTCGGGTGATCCCTCTTGAGCATGTATGCTTCTGCTACTTGTTCTACATCAGACTTCTTCCGCAAACGGCGAAACGCTTTGACTCGGTGAGTTTCGCGGCATTCCGACTTCGATGCCCCGGTTGCCGAAATTCAGTTGCCTTTGAATTTCGGGTGATCCCTCTTGAGCATGTATGCTTCTGCTACTTGTTCTACATCAGACTTTCTTCCGCAAACGGCGAAACGCTTTGACTCGGTGAGTTTCGCGGCATTCCGACTTCGATGCCCCGGTTGCCGAAATTCAGTTGCCTTTGAATTTCGGGTGATCCCTCTTGAGCATGTATGCTTCTGCTACTTGTTCTACATCAGACTTCTTCCGCAAACGGCGAAACGCTTTGACTCGGTGAGTTTCGCGGCATTCCGACTTCGATGCCCCGGTTGCCGAAATTCAGTTGCCTTTGAATTTCGGGTGATCCCTCTTGAGCATGTATGCTTCTGCTACTTGTTCTACATCAGACTTTCTTCCGCAAACGGCGAAACGCTTTGACTCGGTGAGTTTCGCGGCATTCCGACTTCGATGCCCCGGTTGCCGAAATTCAGTTGCCTTTGAATTTCGGGTGATCCCTCTTGAGCATGTATGCTTCTGCTACTTGTTCTACATCAGACTTTCTTCCGCAAACGGCGAAACGCTTTGACTCGGTGAGTTTCGCGGCATTCCGACTTCGATGCCCCGGTTGCCGAAATTCAGTTGCCTTTGAATTTCGGGTGATCCCTCTTGAGCATGTATGCTTCTGCTACTTGTTCTACATCAGACTTTCTTCCGCAAACGGCGAAACGCTTTGACTCGGTGAGTTTCGCGGCATTCCGACTTCGATGCCCCGGTTGCCGAAATTCAGTTGCCTTTGAATTTCGGGTGATCCCTCTTGAGCATGTATGCTTCTGCTACTTGTTCTACATCAGACTTTCTTCCGCAAACGGCGAAACGCTTTGACTCGGTGAGTTTCGCGGCATTCCGACTTCGATGCCCCGGTTGCCGAAATTCAGTTGCCTTTGAATTTCGGGTGATCCCTCTTGAGCATGTATGCTTCTGCTACTTGTTCTACATCAGACTTTCTTCCGCAAACGGCGAAACGCTTTGACTCGGTGAGTTTCGCGGCATTCCGACTTCGATGCCCCGGTTGCCGAAATTCAGTTGCCTTTGAATTTCGGGTGATCCCTCTTGAGCATGTATGCTTCTGCTACTTGTTCTACATCAGACTTTCTTCCGCAAACGGCGAAACGCTTTGACTCGGTGAGTTTCGCGGCATTCCGACTTCGATGCCCCGGTTGCCGAAATTCAGTTGCCTTTGAATTTCGGGTGATCCCTCTTGAGCATGTATGCTTCTGCTACTTGTTCTACATCAGACTTTCTTCCGCAAACGGCGAAACGCTTTGACTCGGTGAGTTTCGCGGCATTCCGACTTCGATGCCCCGGTTGCCGAAATTCAGTTGCCTTTGAATTTCGGGTGATCCCTCTTGAGCATGTATGCTTCTGCTACTTGTTCTACATCAGACTTTCTTCCGCAAACGGCGAAACGCTTTGACTCGGTGAGTTTCGCGGCATTCCGACTTCGATGCCCCGGTTGCCGAAATTCAGTTGCCTTTGAATTTCGGGTGATCCCTCTTGAGCATGTATGCTTCTGCTACTTGTTCTACATCAGACTTCTTCCGCAAACGGCGAAACGCTTTGACTCGGTGAGTTTCGCGGCATTCCGACTTCGATGCCCCGGTTGCCGAAATTCAGTTGCCTTTGAATTTCGGGTGATCCCTCTTGAGCATGTATGCTTCTGCTACTTGTTCTACATCAGACTTTCTTCCGCAAACGGCGAAACGCTTTGACTCGGTGAGTTTCGCGGCATTCCGACTTCGATGCCCCGGTTGCCGAAATTCAGTTGCCTTTGAATTTCGGGTGATCCCTCTTGAGCATGTATGCTTCTGCTACTTGTTCTACATCAGACTTTCTTCCGCAAACGGCGAAACGCTTTGACTCGGTGAGTTTCGCGGCATTCCGACTTCGATGCCCCGGTTGCCGAAATTCAGTTGCCTTTGAATTTCGGGTGATCCCTCTTGAGCATGTATGCTTCTGCTACTTGTTCTACATCAGACTTTCTTCCGCAAACGGCGAAACGCTTTGACTCGGTGAGTTTCGCGGCATTCCGACTTCGATGCCCCGGTTGCCGAAATTCAGTTGCCTTTGAATTTCGGGTGATCCCTCTTGAGCATGTATGCTTCTGCTACTTGTTCTACATCAGACTTTCTTCCGCAAACGGCGAAACGCTTTGACTCGGTGAGTTTCGCGGCATTCCGACTTCGATGCCCCGGTTGCCGAAATTCAGTTGCCTTTGAATTTCGGGTGATCCCTCTTGAGCATGTATGCTTCTGCTACTTGTTCTACATCAGACTTCTTCCGCAAACGGCGAAACGCTTTGACTCGGTGAGTTTCGCGGCATTCCGACTTCGATGCCCCGGTTGCCGAAATTCAGTTGCCTTTGAATTTCGGGTGATCCCTCTTGAGCATGTATGCTTCTGCTACTTGTTCTACATCAGACTTTCTTCCGCAAACGGCGAAACGCTTTGACTCGGTGAGTTTCGCGGCATTCCGACTTCGATGCCCCGGTTGCCGAAATTCAGTTGCCTTTGAATTTCGGGTGATCCCTCTTGAGCATGTATGCTTCTGCTACTTGTTCTACATCAGACTTCTTCCGCAAACGGCGAAACGCTTTGACTCGGTGAGTTTCGCGGCATTCCGACTTCGATGCCCCGGTTGCCGAAATTCAGTTGCCTTTGAATTTCGGGTGATCCCTCTTGAGCATGTATGCTTCTGCTACTTGTTCTACATCAGACTTCTTCCGCAAACGGCGAAACGCTTTGACTCGGTGAGTTTCGCGGCATTCCGACTTCGATGCCCCGGTTGCCGAAATTCAGTTGCCTTTGAATTTCGGGTGATCCCTCTTGAGCATGTATGCTTCTGCTACTTGTTCTACATCAGACTTCTTCCGCAAACGGCGAAACGCTTTGACTCGGTGAGTTTCGCGGCATTCCGACTTCGATGCCCCGGTTGCCGAAATTCAGTTGCCTTTGAATTTCGGGTGATCCCTCTTGAGCATGTATGCTTCTGCTACTTGTTCTACATCAGACTTTCTTCCGCAAACGGCGAAACGCTTTGACTCGGTGAGTTTCGCGGCATTCCGACTTCGATGCCCCGGTTGCCGAAATTCAGTTGCCTTTGAATTTCGGGTGATCCCTCTTGAGCATGTATGCTTCTGCTACTTGTTCTACATCAGACTTTCTTCCGCAAACGGCGAAACGCTTTGACTCGGTGAGTTTCGCGGCATTCCGACTTCGATGCCCCGGTTGCCGAAATTCAGTTGCCTTTGAATTTCGGGTGATCCCTCTTGAGCATGTATGCTTCTGCTACTTGTTCTACATCAGACTTTCTTCCGCAAACGGCGAAACGCTTTGACTCGGTGAGTTTCGCGGCATTCCGACTTCGATGCCCCGTTGCCGAAATTCAGTTGCCTTTGAATTTCGGGTGATCCCTCTTGAGCATGTATGCTTCTGCTACTTGTTCTACATCAGACTTTCTTCCGCAAACGGCGAAACGCTTTGACTCGGTGAGTTTCGCGGCATTCCGACTTCGATGCCCCGTTGCCGAAATTCAGTTGCCTTTGAATTTCGGGTGATCCCTCTTGAGCATGTATGCTTCTGCTACTTGTTCTACATCAGACTTCTTCCGCAAACGGCGAAACGCTTTGACTCGGTGAGTTTCGCGGCATTCCGACTTCGATGCCCCGGTTGCCGAAATTCAGTTGCCTTTGAATTTCGGGTGATCCCTCTTGAGCATGTATGCTTCTGCTACTTGTTCTACATCAGACTTTCTTCCGCAAACGGCGAAACGCTTTGACTCGGTGAGTTTCGCGGCATTCCGACTTCGATGCCCCGGTTGCCGAAATTCAGTTGCCTTTGAATTTCGGGTGATCCCTCTTGAGCATGTATGCTTCTGCTACTTGTTCTACATCAGACTTCTTCCGCAAACGGCGAAACGCTTTGACTCGGTGAGTTTCGCGGCATTCCGACTTCGATGCCCCGGTTGCCGAAATTCAGTTGCCTTTGAATTTCGGGTGATCCCTCTTGAGCATGTATGCTTCTGCTACTTGTTCTACATCAGACTTTCTTCCGCAAACGGCGAAACGCTTTGACTCGGTGAGTTTCGCGGCATTCCGACTTCGATGCCCCGGTTGCCGAAATTCAGTTGCCTTTGAATTTCGGTGATCCCTCTTGAGCATGTATGCTTCTGCTACTTGTTCTACATCAGACTTTCTTCCGCAAACGGCGAAACGCTTTGACTCGGTGAGTTTCGCGGCATTCCGACTTCGATGCCCCGGTTGCCGAAATTCAGTTGCCTTTGAATTTCGGGTGATCCCTCTTGAGCATGTATGCTTCTGCTACTTGTTCTACATCAGACTTCTTCCGCAAACGGCGAAACGCTTTGACTCGGTGAGTTTCGCGGCATTCCGACTTCGATGCCCCGGTTGCCGAAATTCAGTTGCCTTTGAATTTCGGGTGATCCCTCTTGAGCATGTATGCTTCTGCTACTTGTTCTACATCAGACTTCTTCCGCAAACGGCGAAACGCTTTGACTCGGTGAGTTTCGCGGCATTCCGACTTCGATGCCCCGGTTGCCGAAATTCAGTTGCCTTTGAATTTCGGGTGATCCCTCTTGAGCATGTATGCTTCTGCTACTTGTTCTACATCAGACTTTCTTCCGCAAACGGCGAAACGCTTTGACTCGGTGAGTTTCGCGGCATTCCGACTTCGATGCCCCGGTTGCCGAAATTCAGTTGCCTTTGAATTTCGGGTGATCCCTCTTGAGCATGTATGCTTCTGCTACTTGTTCTACATCAGACTTTCTTCCGCAAACGGCGAAACGCTTTGACTCGGTGAGTTTCGCGGCATTCCGACTTCGATGCCCCGTTGCCGAAATTCAGTTGCCTTTGAATTTCGGTGATCCCTCTTGAGCATGTATGCTTCTGCTACTTGTTCTACATCAGACTTTCTTCCGCAAACGCGAAACGCTTTGACTCGGTGAGTTTCGCGGCATTCCGACTTCGATGCCCCGGTTGCCGAAATTCAGTTGCCTTTGAATTTCGGGTGATCCCTCTTGAGCATGTATGCTTCTGCTACTTGTTCTACATCAGACTTCTTCCGCAAACGGCGAAACGCTTTGACTCGGTGAGTTTCGCGGCATTCCGACTTCGATGCCCCGGTTGCCGAAATTCAGTTGCCTTTGAATTTCGGGTGATCCCTCTTGAGCATGTATGCTTCTGCTACTTGTTCTACATCAACTTTCTTCCGCAAACGGCGAAACGCTTTGACTCGGTGAGTTTCGCGGCATTCCGACTTCGATGCCCCGGTTGCCGAAATTCAGTTGCCTTTGAATTTCGGGTGATCCCTCTTGAGCATGTATGCTTCTGCTACTTGTTCTACATCAGACTTCTTCCGCAAACGGCGAAACGCTTTGACTCGGTGAGTTTCGCGGCATTCCGACTTCGATGCCCCGTTTGCCGAAATTCAGTTGCCTTTGAATTTCGGGTGATCCCTCTTGAGCATGTATGCTTCTGCTACTTGTTCTACATCAGACTTCTTCCGCAAACGGCGAAACGCTTTGACTCGGTGAGTTTCGCGGCATTCCGACTTCGATGCCCCGGTTGCCGAAATTCAGTTGCCTTTGAATTTCGGGTGATCCCTCTTGAGCATGTATGCTTCTGCTACTTGTTCTACATCAGACTTTCTTCCGCAAACGGCGAAACGCTTTGACTCGGTGAGTTTCGCGGCATTCCGACTTCGATGCCCGGTTGCCGAAATTCAGTTGCCTTTGAATTTCGGGTGATCCCTCTTGAGCATGTATGCTTCTGCTACTTGTTCTACATCAGACTTTCTTCCGCAAACGGCGAAACGCTTTGACTCGGTGAGTTTCGCGGCATTCCGACTTCGATGCCCCGGTTGCCGAAATTCAGTTGCCTTTGAATTTCGGGTGATCCCTCTTGAGCATGTATGCTTCTGCTACTTGTTCTACATCAGACTTTCTTCCGCAAACGGCGAAACGCTTTGACTCGGTGAGTTTCGCGGCATTCCGACTTCGATGCCCCGGTTGCCGAAATTCAGTTGCCTTTGAATTTCGGGTGATCCCTCTTGAGCATGTATGCTTCTGCTACTTGTTCTACATCAGACTTTCTTCCGCAAACGGCGAAACGCTTTGACTCGGTGAGTTTCGCGGCATTCCGACTTCGATGCCCCGGTTGCCGAAATTCAGTTGCCTTTGAATTTCGGGTGATCCCTCTTGAGCATGTATGCTTCTGCTACTTGTTCTACATCAGACTTTCTTCCGCAAACGGCGAAACGCTTTGACTCGGTGAGTTTCGCGGCATTCCGACTTCGATGCCCCGGTTGCCGAAATTCAGTTGCCTTTGAATTTCGGGTGATCCCTCTTGAGCATGTATGCTTCTGCTACTTGTTCTACATCAGACTTCTTCCGCAAACGGCGAAACGCTTTGACTCGGTGAGTTTCGCGGCATTCCGACTTCGATGCCCCGGTTGCCGAAATTCAGTTGCCTTTGAATTTCGGGTGATCCCTCTTGAGCATGTATGCTTCTGCTACTTGTTCTACATCAGACTTCTTCCGCAAACGCGAAACGCTTTGACTCGGTGAGTTTCGCGGCATTCCGACTTCGATGCCCCGGTTGCCGAAATTCAGTTGCCTTTGAATTTCGGGTGATCCCTCTTGAGCATGTATGCTTCC
>CM055351.1:626589-636793 GCA_029228515.1 Populus alba x Populus x berolinensis | reverse complement strand
GTCGTGGCCCTTCCAACGGCACGACCAGAGTACCGGTTCAAAACGTCCGTATCTGTAGATGCCACCGTTGGATCGCGCTCAAATTGTTTCACGAGTTTCCGAAGGCTGTTTTCCATGGAGACGGGCGGAATCGGTACGACGCGGCGACAGCGTCCGGTCGTGGCCTTTCCAACGGCACGACCAGTGTACCGGCTCAAAATGTCTGTATCTGTAGATCCGACCGTTGGATCGCGCTCAAATTGTTTCACGAGTTTCCAGAGGCTGTTTTCCATGGACGCCGTGGAATCGGTACGACACGGCTATAGCGTCCGGTCGTGGCCCTTCCAACGGCACGACCAGAGTACCGGTTCAAAAGGTCCGTATCTGTAGATCCGACCGTTGGATCGCGCTCAAATTGTTTCACTAGTTTCCGGAGGCTGGTTTCCATGGAGACGCCTGGAATCGGTACAACACGACGACAGCGTCCGGTCGTGGCCTTTCCAACGGCACGACCAGTGTACCGGCTCAAAATGTCTGTATCTGTAGATCGACCGTTGGATCATGCTCAAATTGTTTCACGAGTTTCCGAAGGCTGTTTTCCATGGAGACGCGCGGAATCGGTACGACACGGCGACAGCGTCCGGTCGTGGCCTTTCCAACGGCACGACCAGTGTACCGGCTCAAAATGTCTGTATCTGTAGATCCGACCGTTGGATCGCGCTCAAATTGTTTCACGAGTTTCCAGAGGCTGCTTTCCATGGAGACGCGTGGAATCTGTACGACACGGCTATAGCGTCCGGTCGTGGCCCTTCCAACGGCAGGACCAGAGTACCGGCTCAAAAGGTCCGTATCTGTAGATGCCACCGTTGGATCGCGCTCAACTTGTTTCACGAGTTTCCGAAGGCTGTTTTCCATGGAGACGCGCAGAATCGATACGACAGGGCTATAGCGTCCGGTCGTGGCCCTTCCAACGGCACGACCAGAGTACCAGTTCAAAAGGTCTGTATCTGTAGATCCGACCGTCCGATCGCGCTCAAATTGTTTCACGAGTTTCCGAAGGCTGTTTTCCATGGAGACGCGCGGAATCGGTACGACACGGCGACAGCGTCCGGTCGTGGCCTTTCCAACGGCACGACCAGTGTACCGGCTCAAAATGTCTGTATCTGTAGATCCGACCGTTGGATCGCGCTCAAATTGTTTCACGAGTTTCCAGAGGCTGTTTTCCATGGAGACGCGTGGAAGCGGTACGACACGGCTATAGCGTCCGGTCGTGGCCCTTCCAACGGCACGACCAGAGTACCGGTTCAAAAGGTCCGTATCTGTAGATCCGACCGTTGGATCGCGCTCAAATTGTTTCACTAGTTTCCGGAGGCTGGTTTCCATGGAGACGCCTGGAATCGGTACAACACGACGACAACGTCCGGTCGTGGCCTTTCCAACGGCACGACCAGTGTACCGGCTCAAAATGTCTGTATCTGTAGATCCGACCGTTGGATCATGCTCAAATTGTTTCACGAGTTTCCGAAGGCTGTTTTCCATGGAAACGCGCGGAATCGGTACGACACGGCGACAGCGTCCGGTCGTGGCCTTTCCAACGGCACGACCAGTGTACCGGCTCAAAATGTCTGTATCTGTAGATCCGACCGTTGGATCGCGCTCAAATTGTTTCACGAGTTTCCAGAGGCTGTTTTCCATGGAGACGCGTGGAATCTGTACGACACAGCTATAGCGTCCGGTCGTGGCCCTTCCAACGGCAGGACCAGAGTACGGCTCAAAAGGTCCGTATCTGTAGATGCCACCGTTGGATCGCGCTCAACTTGTTTCACGAGTTTCCGAAGGCTGTTTTCCATGGAGACGCGCAGAATCGATACGACAGGGCTATAGCGTCCGGTCGTGGCCCTTCCAACGGCACGACCAGAGTACCGGTTCAAAAGGTCTGTATCTGTAGATCCGACCGTTAGATCGCGCTCAATTGTTTCACGAGTTTCCGAAGGCTGTTTTCCATGGAGACACGGGAATCGGTACGACACGGCGACAGCGTCCGGTCGTGGCCTTTCCAACGGCACGACCAGTGTACGGCTCAAAATGTCTGTATCTGTAGATCCGACCGTTGGATCGCGCTCAAATTATTTCACGAGTTTCCAGAGGCTGTTTTCCATGGAGACGCGTGGAATCGGTACGACACGGCTATAGCGTCCGGTCGTGGCCTTCCAACGGCACGACCAGAGTACCGGTTCAAAAGGTCCGTAACTGTAGATCCGACCGTTGGATCGCGCTCAAATTGTTTCACTAGTTTCCGGAGGCTGGTTTCCATGGAGACGCCTGGAATCGGTACAACACGACGACAGCGTCCGGTCGTGGCCTTTCCAACGGCACGACTAGTGTACCGGCTCAAAATGTCTGTATCTGTAGATCCGACCGTTGGATCATGCTCAAATTGTTTCACGAGTTTCCGAAGGCTGTTTTCCATGGAGACGCTCGGAATCGGTACGACACGGCGACAGCGTCCGGTCGTGGCCTTTCCAACGGCACTACCCGTGTACCGGCTCAAAATGTCTGTATCTGTAGATCCGACCGTTGGATCGCGCTCAAATTGTTTCACGAGTTTCTAGAGGCTGTTTTCCATGGAGACGCGTGGAATCTGTACGACACGGCTATAGCGTCCGGTCGTGGCCCTTCCAACGGCAGGACCAGAGTACCGGCTCAAAAGGTCCGTATCTGTAGATGCCACCGTTGGATCGCGCTCAACTTGTTTCACGAGTTTCCGAAGGCTGTTTTCCATGGAGACGCGCAGAATCGATACGACAGGGCTATAGCGTCCGGTCGTGGCCCTTCCAACGGCACGACCAGAGTACCGGTTCAAAAGGTCTGTATCTGTAGATCCGACCGTTAGATCGCGCACAAATTGTTTCACGAGTTTCCGAAGGCTGTTTTCCATGAAGACGCGCGGAATCGGTACGACACGGCGACAGCGTCCGGTCGTGGCCTTTCCAACGGCACGACCAGTGTACCGGCTCAAAATGTCTGTATCTGTAGATCCGACCGTTGGATCGCGCTCAAATTGTTGCACGAGTTTCCAGAGGCTGTTTTCCATGGAGGCGCGTGGAATCGGTACGACACGGCTATAGCGTCCGGTCGTGGCCCTTCCAACGGCACGACCAGAGTACCGGTTCAAAAGGTCCGTATCTGTAGATCCGACCGTTGGATCGCGCTCAAATTGTTTCACTAGTTTCCGGAGGCTGGTTTCCATGGAGACGCCTGGAATCGGTATAACACGACGACAGCGTCCGGTCGTGGCCTTTCCAACGGCACGACCAGTGTACCGGCTCAAAATGTCTGTATCTGTAGATCCGACCGTTGGATCATGCTCAAATTGTTTCACGAGTTTCCGAAGGCTGTTTTCCATGGAGACGCGCGGAATCGGTACGACACGGCGACAGCGTCCGGTCGTGGCCTTTCCAACGGCACTACCCATGTACCGGCTCAAAATGTCTGTATCTGTAGATCCGACCGTTGGATCGCGCTCAAATTGTTTCACGAGTTTCCGAAGGCTGTTTTCCATGAAGACGCGCGGAATCGGTACGACACGGCGACAGCGTCCGGTCGTGGCCTTTCCAACGGCACGACCAGTGTACCGGCTCAAAATGTCTGTATCTGTAGATCCGACCGTTGGATCGCGCTCTAATTGTTTCACGAGTTTCCAGAGGTTGTTTTCCATGGAGACGCGTGGAATCGGTACGACACGGCTATAGCGTCCGGTCGTGGCCCTTCCAACGGCACGACCAGAGTACCGGTTCAAAAGGTCCGTATCTGTAGATCCGACCGTTGGATCGCGCTCAAATTGTTTCACTAGTTTCCGGAGGCTGGTTTCCATGGAGACGCCTGGAATCGGTACGACACGGCTATAGCGTCCGGTCGTGGCCCTTCCAACGGCAGGACCAGAGTACCGGCTCAAAAGGTCCGTATCTGTAGATGCCACCGTTGGATCGCGCTCAACTTGTTTCACGAGTTTCCGAAGGCTGTTTTCCATGGAGACGCGCAGAATCGATACGACAGGGCTATAGCGTCCGGTCGTGGCCCTTCCAACGGCACGACCAGAGTACCGGTTCAAAAGGTCTGTATCTGTAGATCCGACCGTTAGATCGCGCTCAAATTGTTTCACGAGTTTCCGAAGGCTGTTTTCCATGGAGACGCGCGGAATCGGTACGACACGGCGACAGCGTCCGGTCGTGGCCTTTCCAACGGCACGACCAGTGTACCGGCTCAAAATGTCTGTATCTGTAGATCCGACCGTTGGATCGCGCTCAAATTGTTTCACGAGTTTTCCAGAGGCTGTTTTCCATGGAGACGCGTGGAATCGGTACGACACGGCTATAGCGTCCGGTCGTGGCCCTTCCAACGGCACGACCAGAGTACCGGTTCAAAAGGTCCGTATCTGTAGATCCGACCGTTGGATCGCGCTCAAATTGTTTCACTAGTTTCCGGAGGCTGGTTTCCATGGAGACGCCTGGAATCGGTACAACACGACGACAGCGTCCGGTCGTGGCCTTTCCAACGGCACGACCAGTGTACCGGCTCAAAATGTCTGTATCTGTAGATCCGACCGTTGGATCATGCTCAAATTGTTTCACGAGTTTCCGAAGGCTGTTTTCCATGGAGACGCGCGGAATCGGTACAACACGGCGACAGCGTCCGGTCGTGGCCTTTCCAACGGCACTACCCGTGTACCGGCTCAAAATGTCTGTATCTGTAGATCCGACCGTTGGATCGCGCTCAAATTGTTTCACGAGTTTCCAGAGGCTGTTTTCCATGGAGACGCGTGGAATCGGTACGACACGGCTATAGCGTCCGGTCGTGGCCCTTCCAACGGCACGACCAGAGTACCGGTTCAAAAGGTCCGTATCTGTAGATCCGACCGTTGGATCGCGCTCAAATTGTTTCACGAGTTTCCAGAGGCTGGTTTCCATGGAGACGCCTGGAATCGGTACAACACGACGACAGCATCGGTCGTGGCCTTTCCAACGGCACGACCAGTGTACCGGCTCAAAATGTCTGTATCTGTAGATCCGACCGTTGGATCATGCTCAAATTGTTTCACGAGTTTCCGAGGCTGTTTTCCATGGAGACGCGCGGAATCGGTACGACACGGCGACAGCGTCCGGTCGTGGCCTTTCCAACGGCACTACCGTGTACCGGCTCAAAATGTCTGTATCTGTAGATCCGACCGTTGGATCGCGCTCAAATTGTTTCACGAGTTTCCAGAGGCTGTTTTCCATGGAGACGCGTGGAATCTGTACGACACGGCTATAGCGTCCGGTCGTGGCCCTTCCAACGGCAGGACCAGAGTACCGGCTCAAAAGGTCCGTATCTGTAGATGCCACCGTTGGATCGCGCTCAACTTGTTTCACGAGTTTCCGAAGGCTGTTTTCCATGGAGACGCGCAGAATCGATACGACAGGGCTATAGCGTCCGGTCGTGGCCCTTCCAACGGCACGACCAGAGTACCGGTTCAAAAGGTCTGTATCTGTAGATCCGACCGTTAGATCGCGCTCAAATTGTTTCACGAGTTTCCGAAGGCTGTTTTCCATGGAGATGCGCGGAATCGGTACGACACGGCGACAGCGTCCGGTCGTGGCCTTTCCAACGGCACGACCAGTGTACCGGCTCAAAATGTCTGTATCTGTAGATCCGACCGTTGGATCGCGCTCAAATTGTTTCACTAGTTTCCGGAGGCTGGTTTCCATGGAGACGCCTGGAATCGGTACAACACGACGACAGCGTCCGGTCGTGGCCTTCCAACGGCACGACCAGTGTACCGGCTCAAAATGTCTGTATCTGTAGATCCGACCGTTGGATCGCGCTCAAATTGTTTCACTAGTTTCCGGAGGCTGGTTTCCATGGAGACGCCTGGAATCGGTACAACACGACGACAGCGTCCGGTCGTGGCCTTTCCAACGGCACGACTAGTGTACCGGCTCCAAATGTCTGTATCTGTAGATCCGACCGTTGGATCATGCTCAAATTGTTTCACGAGTTTCCAAAGGCTGTTTTCCATGGAGACGCGCGGAATCGGTACGACACGGCGACAGCGTCCGGTCGTGGCCTTTCCAACGGCACGACCCTTGTACCGGCTCAAAATGTCTGTATCTGTAGATCCGACCGTTGGATCGCGCTCAAATTGTTTCACGAGTTTCCAGAGGCTGTTTTCCATGGAGACGCGTGGAATCTGTACGACACGGCTATAGCGTCCGGTCGTGGCCCTTCCAACGGCAGGACCAGAGTACCGGCTCAAAAGGTCCGTATCTGTAGATGCCACCGTTGGATCGCGCTCAACTTGTTTCACGAGTTTCCGAAGGCTGTTTTCCATGGAGACGCGCGGAATCGATACGACAGGGCTATAGCGTTCGGTCGTGGCCCTTCCAACGGCACGACCAGAGTACCGGTTCAAAAGGTCTGTATCTGTAGATCCGACCGTTAGATCGCGCTCAAATTGTTTCACGAGTTTCCGAAGGCTGTTTTCCATGGAGACGCGCGGAATCGGTACGACACGGCGACAGCGTCCGGTCGTGGCCTTTCCAACGGCACGACCAGTGTACCGGCTCAAAATGTCTGTATCTGTAGATCCGACCGTTGGATCGCGCTCAAATTGTTTCACGAGTTTCCAGAGGCTGTTTTCCATGGAGACGCGTGGAATCGGTACGACACGGCTATAGCGTCCGGTCGTGGCCCTTCCAACGGCACGACCAGAGTACCGGTTCAAAATGTCTGTATCTGTAGATCCGACCGTTGGATCGCGCTCAAATTGTTTTCACTAGTTTCCGGAGGCTGGTTTCCATGGAGACGCCTGGAATCGGTACAACACGACGACAGCGTCCGGTCGTGGCCTTTCCAACGGCACGACCAGTGTACCGGCTCAAAATGTCTGTATCTGTAGATCCGACCGTTGGATCATGCTCAAATTGTTTCACGAGTTTCCGAAGGCTGTTTTCCATGGAGACGCGCGGAATCGGTACGACTCGGCGACAGCGTTCCGGTCGTGGCCTTTCCAACGGCACGACCAGTGTACCGGCTCAAAATGTCTGTATCTGTAGATCCGACCGTTGGATCGCGCTCAAATTGTTTCACTAGTTTTCGGAGGCTGGTTTCCATGGAGACGCCTGGAATCGGTACAACACGACGACAGCGTCCGGTCGTGGCCTTTCCAACGGCACGACTAGTGTACCGGCTCAAAATGTCTGTATCTGTAGATCCGACCGTTGGATCATGCTCAAATTGTTTCACGAGTTTCCGAAGGCTGTTTTCCATGGAGACACGCGGAATCGGTACGACACGGCGACAGCGTCCGGTCGTGGCCTTTCCAACGGCACGACCGTGTACCGGCTCAAAATGTCTGTATCCGTAGATCCGACCGTTGGATCGCGCTCAAATTGTTTCACGAGTTTCCAGAGGCTGTTTTCCATGGAGACGCGTGGAATCTGTACGACACGGCTATAGCGTCCGGTCGTGGCCCTTCCAACGGCAGGACCAGAGTACCGGCTCAAAAGGTCCGTATCTGTAGATGCACCGTTGGATCGCGCTCAAATTGTTTCACGAGTTTCCGAAGGCTGTTTTCCATGGAGACGCGCGGAATCGATACGACAGGGCTATAGCGTCCGGTCGTGGCCCTTCCAACGGCACGACCAGAGTACCGGTTCAAAAGGTCTATAGCTGTAGATCCGACCGTTGGATCGCGCTCAAATTGTTTCACGAGTTTCCGGAGGCTGGTTTCCATGGAGACGCCTGGAATCGGTACAACACGATTGCAGCGTTCGGTCGTGGCCTTTCCAACGGCACGACCAGTGTACCGGCTCAAAATGTCTGTATCTGTAGATCCGACCGTTGGATCATGCTCAAATTGGTTCACGAGTTTCCGAAGGCTGTTTTCCATGGAGACGCGTGGAATCTGTACGACACGGCTATAGCGTCCGGTCGTGGCCCTACCAACGGCAGGACCAGAGTACCGGCTCAAAATGTCCGTATCTGTAGATCCGACCGTTGGATGGAGCTCAAATTGTTTCACGAGTTTCCAGAGGCTGTTTTCCATGGAGACGTGTGGAATCGGTACGCCACGGCTATAGCGTCTGGTCGTGCTCCTTCCAACGGCACGACCAGAGTACCGGCTCAAAAGGTTTGTATCTGTAGATGCCACCGTTGGATCGCGCTCAAATTGTTTCACGAGTTTCCAGAGGCTGTTTTCCATGGAGACGCGTGGAATGGGTACGACACGGCTATAGCGTCCGGTCGTGGCCCTTCCAACGGCACGACCAGAGTACCGGTTCAAAAGGTCCGTATCTGTAGATCCGACCGTTGGATCGCGCTCAAATTGTTTCACTAGTTTCCGGAGGCTGGTTTCCATGGAGACGCTGGATGGAATGGGTACAACACGACGACAGCGTCCGGTCGTGGCCTTTCCAACGGCACGACCAGTGTACCGGCTCAAAATGTCTGTATCTGTAGATCCGACTGTTGGATCATGCTCAAATTGTTTCACGAGTTTCGAAAGGCTGTTTTCCATGGAGACGCGTGGAATCGGTACGACAAGGCTATAGGTCTGTATCTGGCCATTCCACCGGCACGACCAGAGTACCGGCTCAAAAGGTCCGTATCTGTAGATGCCACCGTTGGATCGCGCTCAAATTGTTTCACGAGTGTCCGAAGACTGTTTTCTATGGAGACGCGTGAATCGGTACGACACGGCGACAACATCCGGTCGTGGCCTTTCCAACGGCTACGACCAGCGTACCGGCTCAAAATGTCCGTATCTGTAGATCCGACCGTTGGATCGCACTCAAATTGTTTCACGAGTTTCCAGAGGCTGTTTTCAATGGAGACGTGTGGAATCGGTACGCCACGGCTATAGCGTCCTGTCGTGGCCCTTCCAACGGCACGACCAGAGTACCGGTTCAAAAGGTCTGTATCTGTAGATCCGACCGTTAGATCGCGCTCAAATTGTTTCACGAGTTTCCGAAGGCTGTTTTCCATGGAGACGCGCGGAATCGGTACGACACGGCGACAGCGTCCGGTCGTGGCCTTTCCAACGGCACGACCAGTGTTACCGGTTCAAAAGGTCCGTATCTGTAGATCCGACCGTTGGATCGCGCTCAAATTGTTTCACTAGTTTCCGGAGGCTGGTTTCCATGGAGACGCGTGGAATCTGTACGACACGGCTATAGCGTTCCGGTCGTGGCCCTTCCAACGGCAGGACCAAGAGTACCGGCTCAAAAGGTCCGTATCTGTAGATGCCACCGTTGGATCGCGCTCAAATTGTTTCACGAGTTTCCGAAGGCTGTTTTCCATGGAGACGCGCGGAGGAATCGATACGACAGGGCTATAGCGGCCGGTCGTGGCCCTTCCAACGGCACGACAGAGTACCGGTTCAAAAGGTCTATAGCTGTAGATCCGACCGTTGGATCGCGCTCAAATTGTTTCACGAGTTTCCGGAGGCTGGTTTCCATGGAGACGCCTGGAATCGGTACAACACGATTGCAGCGTTCGGTCGTGGCCTTTCCAACGGCACGACCAGTGTACCGGCTCAAAATGTCTGTATCTGTAGATCCGACAGTTGGATCATGCTCAAATTGGTTTCACGAGTTTTCCGAAGGCTGTTTTCCATGGAGACGCGTGGAATCTGTACGACACGGCTTATAGCGTCCGGTCGTGGCCCTGCCAACGGCAGGACCAGAGTACCGGCTCAAAATGTCCGTATCTGTAGATCCGACCGTTGGATGGAGCTCAAATTGTTTCACGAGTTTCCAGAGGCTGTTTTCCATGGAGACGTGTGGAATCGGTACGCCACGGCTATAGCGTCTGGTCGTGCTCCTTCCAACGGCACGACCAGAGTACCGGCTCAAAAGGTTTGTATCTGTAGATGCCACCGTTGGATCGCGCTCAAATTGTTTCACGAGTTTCCAGAGGCTGTTTTCCATGGAGACGCGTGGAATGGGTACGACACGGCTATAAGCGTCCGGTCGTGGCCCTTCCAACGGCACGACCAGAGTACCGTTCAAAAGGTCCGTATCTGTAGATCCGACCGTTGGATCGCGCTCCAAATTGTTTCACTAGTTTCGGAGGCTGGTTTCCATGGAGACGCCTGGAATGGGTACACGACGACGACAGCGTCCGGTCGTGGCCTTTCCAACGGCCACGACCAGTGTACCGGCTCAAAATGTCTGTATCTGTAGATCGA
>CM055351.1:615700-618200 GCA_029228515.1 Populus alba x Populus x berolinensis | reverse complement strand
GCAAATCAGAGTGCGTGCGCGCCCGCAGCCGCGGATAAGCAGCCCCAACGCGCCCAACGGCTTGGAGCGGGTCACAGGGACGGTGGCCGGAATCGTGACGTCGCGCCAAGCCGTTGGGCGCGTTGGGGCTGCCTATTGGTTGGCACGAGCGCTGGCAAATCAGAGTGCGTGCGCGCCCGCAGCCGCGGATAAGCAGCCCCAACGCGCCCAACGGCTTGGAGCGGGTCACAGGGACGGTGGCCGGAATCGTGACGTCGCGCCAAGCCGTTGGGCGCGTTGGGGCTGCCTATTGGTTGGCACGAGCGCTGGCAAATCAGAGTGCGTGCGCGCCCGCAGCCGCGGATAAGCAGCCCCAACGCGCCCAACGGCTTGGAGCGGGTCACAGGGACGGTGGCCGGAATCGTGACGTCGCGCCAAGCCGTTGGGCGCGTTGGGGCTGCCTATTGGTTGGCACGAGCGCTGGCAAATCAGAGTGCGTGCGCGCCCGCAGCCGCGGATAAGCAGCCCCAACGCGCCCAACGGCTTGGAGCGGGTCACAGGGACGGTGGCCGGAATCGTGACGTCGCGCCAAGCCGTTGGGCGCGTTGGGGCTGCCTATTGGTTGGCACGAGCGCTGGCAAATCAGAGTGCGTGCGCGCCCGCAGCCGCGGATAAGCAGCCCCAACGCGCCCAACGGCTTGGAGCGGGTCACAGGGACGGTGGCGGAATCGGGTCGTCGCCGGCCGGAAAACGGGTCATCGATGGCGGCGTTACTTCGGGCCATGAGGCCCCCCACGTTAGTCCGAGCATAGCAGCAGCCCACAAATCCCCCGCGGCAGGCCTATGGGCGCCAGCCAGCGCGCCCCATGCCAGCCAGGGGGCACCCCCCTAAAGAGCTATAAGTGTTATTGCAGCTCTGGCAGGGGTAGACACTACTAGGTCCCAGCTGTCACCCCCCCTCTAAAAAATTCATTTCTTGGTATTTTGAGCTGAAATTTTGCACATATGTTGGAAAAAATCCAATCCAACTTTATAAATTTTCCCAGATTTTTTCGAGGTCGGGAAGTATTTTTTTTTATTTTCCTACCATTAAAAATCAAGGAAATACGCAAAAATAGGAACCGGCCGGAATGACCCAAATTCGGCTGGCAGCCTCACAAAAATATGGCTGATTTTACTGGATTGGTTTCATGTGGAAAGCACGACGTTTTCTTGGCGGGATGCGAGAAAACCGGCAGCGCGCATGCGCGGCCAGCGACGTCGGGCTGGCCCCAGCAGCGCCTAGCCTCTCCCGCGCGGGGGGCAGGCAAGAGCGCAGGGGCCCGGGCCCGAAGGCAGCCCCCCCGCGGGCAAGACAGCAAGCCAGCGGGGGCTGTCCGCGCTGCCGATTTTTCCCACTGCTGGCATCGCTGCCGCTGCCCCGGGCCCGAAGGCAGCCCCCCCCGCGGGCACGACAGCAAGCCAGCGGGGGCTGTCCGCGCTGCCGATTTTTCCCACTGCTGGCATCGCTGCCGCTGCCCCGGGCCCGAAGGCAGCCCCCCCGCGGGCACGACAGCAAGCCAGCGGGGGCTGTCCGCGCTGCCGATTTTTCCCACTGCTGGCATCGCTGCCGCTGCCCCGGGCCCGAAGGCAGCCCCCCCGCGGGCACGACAGCAAGCCAGCGGGGGCTGTCCGCGCTGCCGATTTTTCCCACTGCTGGCATCGCTGCCGCTGCCCCGGGCCCGAAGGCAGCCCCCCCGCGGGCACGACAGCAAGCCAGCGGGGGCTGTCCGCGCTGCCGATTTTTCCCACTGCTGGCATCGCTGCCGCAGAGTGTGCGTAGCCTCTCCCGCGCGGGGGGCAGGCAAGAGCGCAGGGGGGCAAGGCCCGAAGGCAGCCCCCCCGCGGGTAAGATAGCCAGCCAGCAGGGGCTGTCCCCGCGTCAGCCCCCGTTGCGCAGCGCGGCATGGAAATCATTGCGCGCGCGCGCGCGCGCCCAATCGCCCAAGAGCCCAAGGGCCCCCAAGGGCCCCAGGCCCTCAGGCCCCAGCGCCCCAGCGCCAAGCGCAGACGCGGGCGCGGGCGGGGCGGGCGCGCGCGTGTGATTTTTATAGGGCGGTGGTCGGAATCGGGTCGTCGCCGGCCGGAAAACGGGTCATCGATGGCGGCGTTACTTCGGGCCGTGAGGCCCCCCACGTGTGTAGCAGCAGCTCGCAAATCCCCCGCGGCAGGCCTATGGGCGCCAGCCAGCGCGCCCCATGGCCAGTCGGGGGGCACCCCCCTAAAGAGCTATAAGTGTTATTGCAGCTCTGGCAGGGGCAGACACTACTAGGTCCCAGCTGTCACCCCCCCTCTAAAAAATTCATTTCTTGGTATTTTGAGCTGAAATTTTGCACATAGGTTGGCAAAAATCCAATCCACCTTTATAAATTTTCCCAGATTTTTTCGAGGTCGGGAAGTATTTTTTTTTATTTTCCTACCATTAAAAATCAAGGAAATACGCAAAAATAGGAACCGGCCCGGAATGACCCCAAATTCGGCT
>CM055351.1:603200-605700 GCA_029228515.1 Populus alba x Populus x berolinensis | reverse complement strand
GCGCCCAACGGCTTGGAGCGGGTCACAGGGACGGTGGCCGGAATCGGGTCGTCGCCGGCCGGAAAAGGGTCATCGATGGCGGCGTTACTTCGGGCCATGAGGCCCCCCACGTTAGTCCGAGCATAGCAGCAGCCCACAAATCCCCCGCGGCAGGCCTATGGGCGCCAGCCAGCGCGCCCCATGGCCAGCCAGGGGGCACCCCCCTAAAGAGCTATAAGTGTTATTGCAGCTCTGGCAGGGGTAGACACTACTAGGTCCCAGCTGTCACCCCCCCTCTAAAAAATTCATTTCTTGGTATTTTGAGCTGAAATTTTGCACATATGTTGGAAAAAATCCAATCCAACTTTATAAATTTTCCCAGATTTTTTCGAGGTCGGGAAGTATTTTTTTTTATTTTCCTACCATTAAAAATCAAGGAAATACGCAAAAATAGGAACCGGCCCGGAATGACCCCAAATTCGGCTGGCAGCCTCACAAAAATATGGCTGATTTTACTGGATTGGTTTCATGTGGAAAGCACGACGTTTTCTTGGCGGGATGCGAGAAAACCGGCAGCGCGCATGCGCGGCCAGCGACGTCGGGCTGGCCCCAGCAGCGCCTAGCCTCTCCCGCGCGGGGGGCAGGCAAGAGCGCAGGGGCCCCGGGCCCGAAGGCAGCCCCCCGCGGGCAAGACAGCAAGCCAGCGGGGGCTGTCCGCGCTGCCGATTTTTCCCACTGCTGGCATCGCTGCCGCTGCCCCGGGCCCGAAGGCAGCCCCCCGCGGGCACGACAGCAAGCCAGCGGGGGCTGTCCGCGCTGCCGATTTTTCCCACTGCTGGCATCGCTGCCGCTGCCCCGGGCCCGAAGGCAGCCCCCCGCGGGCACGACAGCAAGCCAGCGGGGGCTGTCCGCGCTGCCGATTTTTCCCACTGCTGGCATCGCTGCCGCTGCCCCGGGCCCGAAGGCAGCCCCCCCGCGGGCACGACAGCAAGCCAGCGGGGGCTGTCCGCGCTGCCGATTTTTCCCACTGCTGGCATCGCTGCCGCTGCCCCGGGCCCGAAGGCAGCCCCCCGCGGGCACGACAGCAAGCCAGCGGGGGCTGTCCGCGCTGCCGATTTTTCCCACTGCTGGCATCGCTGCCGCTGCCCCGGGCCCGAAGGCAGCCCCCCGCGGGCACGACAGCAAGCCAGCGGGGGCTGTCCGCGCTGCCGATTTTTCCCACTGCTGGCATCGCTGCCGCTGCCCCGGGCCCGAAGGCAGCCCCCCCGCGGGCACGACAGCAAGCCAGCGGGGGCTGTCCGCGCTGCCGATTTTTCCCACTGCTGGCATCGCTGCCGCTGCCCCGGGCCCGAAGGCAGCCCCCCCGCGGGCACGACAGCAAGCCAGCGGGGGCTGTCCGCGCTGCCGATTTTTCCCACTGCTGGCATCGCTGCCGCTGCCCGGGCCCGAAGGCAGCCCCCCCGCGGGCACGACAGCAAGCCAGCGGGGGCTGTCCGCGCTGCCGATTTTTCCCACTGCTGGCATCGCTGCCGCTGCCCCGGGCCCGAAGGCAGCCCCCCCGCGGGCACGACAGCAAGCCAGCGGGGGCTGTCCGCGCTGCCGATTTTTCCCACTGCTGGCATCGCTGCCGCTGCCCCGGGCCCGAAGGCAGCCCCCCCGCGGGCACGACAGCAAGCCAGCGGGGGCTGTCCGCGCTGCCGATTTTTCCCACTGCTGGCATCGCTGCCGCTGCCCCGGGCCCGAAGGCAGCCCCCCCGCGGGCACGACAGCAAGCCAGCGGGGGCTGTCCGCGCTGCCGATTTTCCCACTGCTGGCATCGCTGCCGCTGCCCCGGGCCCGAAGGCAGCCCCCCCGCGGGCACGACAGCAAGCCAGCGGGGGCTGTCCGCGCTGCCGATTTTTCCCACTGCTGGCATCGCTGCCGCTGCCCGGGCCCGAAGGCAGCCCCCCCGCGGGCACGACAGCAAGCCAGCGGGGGCTGTCCGCGCTGCCGATTTTCCCACTGCTGGCATCGCTGCCGCTGCCCCGGGCCCGAAGGCAGCCCCCCCGCGGGCACGACAGCAAGCCAGAGGGGGCTGTCCGCGCTGCCGATTTTTCCCACTGCTGGCATCGCTGCCGCAGAGTGTGCGTAGCCTCTCCCGCGCGGGGGGCAGGCAAGAGCGCAGGGGGGCAAGGCCCGAAGGCAGCCCCCCCGCGGGTAAGATAGCCAGCCAGCAGGGGCTGTCCCCGCGTCAGCCCCCGTTGCGCAGCGCGGCATGGAAATCATTGCCGCGCGCGCGCGCGCGCCCAATCGCCCAAGGGCCCCCAAGGGCCCCAGGCCCTCAGGCCCCAGCGCCCCAGCGCCAAGCGCAGACGCGGGCGCGGGCGCGGGCGGGCGCGCGCGTGTGATTTTTATAGGGCGGTGGTCGGAATCGGGTCGTCGCCGGCCGGAAAACGGGTCATCGATGGCGGCGTTACTTCGGGCCGTGAGGCCCCCCACGTGTGTAGCAGCAGCTCGCAAATCCCCCGCGGCAGGCCTATGG
>CM055351.1:590700-593200 GCA_029228515.1 Populus alba x Populus x berolinensis | reverse complement strand
CCCCAACGCGCCCAACGGCTTGGAGCGGGTCACAGGGACGGTGGCCGGAATCGTGACGTCGCGCCAAGCCGTTGGGCGCGTTGGGGCTGCCTATTGGTTGGCACGAGCGCTGGCAAATCAGAGTGCGTGCGCGCCCGCAGCCGCGGATAAGCAGCCCCAACGCGCCCAACGGCTTGGAGCGGGTCACAGGGACGGTGGCCGGAATCGTGACGTCGCGCCAAGCCGTTGGGCGCGTTGGGGCTGCCTATTGGTTGGCACGAGCGCTGGCAAATCAGAGTGCGTGCGCGCCCGCAGCCGCGGATAAGCAGCCCCAACGCGCCCAACGGCTTGGAGCGGGTCACAGGGACGGTGGCCGGAATCGTGACGTCGCGCCAAGCCGTTGGGCGCGTTGGGGCTGCCTATTGGTTGGCACGAGCGCTGGCAAATCAGAGTGCGTGCGCGCCCGCAGCCGCGGATAAGCAGCCCCAACGCGCCCAACGGCTTGGAGCGGGTCACAGGGACGGTGGCCGGAATCGTGACGTCGCGCCAAGCCGTTGGGCGCGTTGGGGCTGCCTATTGGTTGGCACGAGCGCTGGCAAATCAGAGTGCGTGCGCGCCCGCAGCCGCGGATAAGCAGCCCCAACGCGCCCAACGGCTTGGAGCGGGTCACAGGGACGGTGGCCGGAATCGTGACGTCGCGCCAAGCCGTTGGGCGCGTTGGGGCTGCCTATTGGTTGGCACGAGCGCTGGCAAATCAGAGTGCGTGCGCGCCCGCAGCCGCGGATAAGCAGCCCCAACGCGCCCAACGGCTTGGAGCGGGTCACAGGGACGGTGGCCGGAATCGTGACGTCGCGCCAAGCCGTTGGGCGCGTTGGGGCTGCCTATTGGTTGGCACGAGCGCTGGCAAATCAGAGTGCGTGCGCGCCCGCAGCCGCGGATAAGCAGCCCCAACGCGCCCAACGGCTTGGAGCGGGTCACAGGGACGGTGGCCGGAATCGGGTCGTCGCCGGCCGGAAAACGGGTCATCGATGGCGGCGTTACTTCGGGCCATGAGGCCCCCCACGTTAGTCCGAGCATAGCAGCAGCCCACAAATCCCCCGCGGCAGGCCTATGGGCGCCAGCCAGCGCGCCCCATGGCCAGCCAGGGGGCACCCCCCTAAAGAGCTATAAGTGTTATTGCAGCTCTGGCAGGGGTAGACACTACTAGGTCCCAGCTGTCACCCCCCCTCTAAAAAATTCATTTCTTGGTATTTTGAGCTGAAATTTTGCACATATGTTGGAAAAAATCCAATCCAACTTTATAAATTTTCCCAGATTTTTTCGAGGTCGGGAAGTATTTTTTTTTATTTTCCAACCATTAAAAATCAAGGAAATACGCAAAAATAGGAACCGGCCCGGAATGACCCCAAATTCGGCTGGCAGCCTCACAAAAATATGGCTGATTTTACTGGATTGGTTTCATGTGGAAAGCACGACGTTTTCTTGGCGGGATGCGAGAAAACCGGCAGCGCGCATGCGCGGCCAGCGACGTCGGGCTGGCCCCAGCAGCGCCTAGCCTCTCCCGCGCGGGGGGCAGGCAAGAGCGCAGGGGCCCCGGGCCCGAAGGCAGCCCCCCCGCGGGCAAGACAGCAAGCCAGCGGGGGCTGTCCGCGCTGCCGATTTTTCCCACTGCTGGCATCGCTGCCGCTGCCCCGGGCCCGAAGGCAGCCCCCCCGCGGGCACGACAGCAAGCCAGCGGGGGCTGTCCGCGCTGCCGATTTTTCCCACTGCTGGCATCGCTGCCGCTGCCCCGGGCCCGAAGGCAGCCCCCCCGCGGGCACGACAGCAAGCCAGCGGGGGCTGTCCGCGCTGCCGATTTTTCCCACTGCTGGCATCGCTGCCGCTGCCCCGGGCCCGAAGGCAGCCCCCCCGCGGGCACGACAGCAAGCCAGCGGGGGCTGTCCGCGCTGCCGATTTTTCCCACTGCTGGCATCGCTGCCGCTGCCCCGGGCCCGAAGGCAGCCCCCCCGCGGGCACGACAGCAAGCCAGCGGGGGCTGTCCGCGCTGCCGATTTTTCCCACTGCTGGCATCGCTGCCGCTGCCCCGGGCCCGAAGGCAGCCCCCCCGCGGGCACGACAGCAAGCCAGCGGGGGCTGTCCGCGCTGCCGATTTTTCCCACTGCTGGCATCGCTGCCGCTGCCCCGGGCCCGAAGGCAGCCCCCCCGCGGGCACGACAGCAAGCCAGCGGGGGCTGTCCGCGCTGCCGATTTTTCCCACTGCTGGCATCGCTGCCGCTGCCCCGGGCCCGAAGGCAGCCCCCCCGCGGGCACGACAGCAAGCCAGCGGGGGCTGTCCGCGCTGCCGATTTTTCCCACTGCTGGCATCGCTGCCGCTGCCCCGGGCCCGAAGGCAGCCCCCCCGCGGGCACGACAGCAAGCCAGAGGGGGCTGTCCGCGCTGCCGATTTTTCCCACTGCTGGCATCGCTGCCGCAGAGTGTGCGTAGCCTCTCCCGCGCGGGGGGCAGGCAAGAGCGCAGGGGG
>CM055351.1:578200-580700 GCA_029228515.1 Populus alba x Populus x berolinensis | reverse complement strand
TTGGAACGAGCGCGGCTTGTTAAGGCCCCACGCCCACGCCGCGGATAAGCAGCCCCAACGCGCCCAACGGCTTGGAGCGGGTCCCGGGGACGGTGGCCGGAATCGTGACGTCGCGCCAAGCCGTTGGGCGCGTTGGGGCTGCCTATTGGTTGGCACGAGCGCTGGCAAATCAGAGTGCGTGCGCGCCCGCAGCCGCGGATAAGCAGCCCCAACGCGCCCAACGGCTTGGAGCGGGTCACAGGGACGGTGGCCGGAATCGTGACGTCGCGCCAAGCCGTTGGGCGCGTTGGGGCTGCCTATTGGTTGGCACGAGCGCTGGCAAATCAGAGTGCGTGCGCGCCCGCAGCCGCGGATAAGCAGCCCCAACGCGCCCAACGGCTTGGAGCGGGTCACAGGGACGGTGGCCGGAATCGTGACGTCGCGCCAAGCCGTTGGGCGCGTTGGGGCTGCCTATTGGTTGGCACGAGCGCTGGCAAATCAGAGTGCGTGCGCGCCCGCAGCCGCGGATAAGCAGCCCCAACGCGCCCAACGGCTTGGAGCGGGTCACAGGGACGGTGGCCGGAATCGTGACGTCGCGCCAAGCCGTTGGGCGCGTTGGGGCTGCCTATTGGTTGGCACGAGCGCTGGCAAATCAGAGTGCGTGCGCGCCCGCAGCCGCGGATAAGCAGCCCCAACGCGCCCAACGGCTTGGAGCGGGTCACAGGGACGGTGGCCGGAATCGGGTCGTCGCCGGCCGGAAAACGGGTCATCGATGGCGGCGTTACTTCGGGCCATGAGGCCCCCCACGTTAGTCCGAGCATAGCAGCAGCCCACAAATCCCCCGCGGCAGGCCTATGGGCGCCAGCCAGCGCGCCCCATGGCCAGCCAGGGGGCACCCCCCTAAAGAGCTATAAGTGTTATTGCAGCTCTGGCAGGGGTAGACACTACTAGGTCCCAGCTGTCACCCCCCCTCTAAAAAATTCATTTCTTGGTATTTTGAGCTGAAATTTTGCACATATGTTGGAAAAAATCCAATCCAACTTTATAAATTTTCCCAGATTTTTTCGAGGTCGGGAAGTATTTTTTTTTATTTTCCAACCATTAAAAATCAAGGAAATACGCAAAAATAGGAACCGGCCCGGAATGACCCCAAATTCGGCTGGCAGCCTCACAAAAATATGGCTGATTTTACTGGATTGGTTTCATGTGGAAAGCACGACGTTTTCTTGGCGGGATGCGAGAAAACCGGCAGCGCGCATGCGCGGCCAGCGACGTCGGGCTGGCCCCAGCAGCGCCTAGCCTCTCCCGCGCGGGGGGCAGGCAAGAGCGCAGGGGCCCCGGGCCCGAAGGCAGCCCCCCCGCGGGCAAGACAGCAAGCCAGCGGGGGCTGTCCGCGCTGCCGATTTTTCCCACTGCTGGCATCGCTGCCGCTGCCCCGGGCCCGAAGGCAGCCCCCCCGCGGGCACGACAGCAAGCCAGCGGGGGCTGTCCGCGCTGCCGATTTTTCCCACTGCTGGCATCGCTGCCGCTGCCCCGGGCCCGAAGGCAGCCCCCCCGCGGGCACGACAGCAAGCCAGCGGGGGCTGTCCGCGCTGCCGATTTTTCCCACTGCTGGCATCGCTGCCGCTGCCCCGGGCCCGAAGGCAGCCCCCCCGCGGGCACGACAGCAAGCCAGCGGGGGCTGTCCGCGCTGCCGATTTTTCCCACTGCTGGCATCGCTGCCGCTGCCCCGGGCCCGAAGGCAGCCCCCCCGCGGGCACGACAGCAAGCCAGCGGGGGCTGTCCGCGCTGCCGATTTTTCCCACTGCTGGCATCGCTGCCGCTGCCCCGGGCCCGAAGGCAGCCCCCCCGCGGGCACGACAGCAAGCCAGCGGGGGCTGTCCGCGCTGCCGATTTTTCCCACTGCTGGCATCGCTGCCGCTGCCCCGGGCCCGAAGGCAGCCCCCCCGCGGGCACGACAGCAAGCCAGCGGGGGCTGTCCGCGCTGCCGATTTTTCCCACTGCTGGCATCGCTGCCGCTGCCCCGGGCCCGAAGGCAGCCCCCCCGCGGGCACGACAGCAAGCCAGCGGGGGCTGTCCGCGCTGCCGATTTTTCCCACTGCTGGCATCGCTGCCGCTGCCCCGGGCCCGAAGGCAGCCCCCCCGCGGGCACGACAGCAAGCCAGAGGGGGCTGTCCGCGCTGCCGATTTTTCCCACTGCTGGCATCGCTGCCGCAGAGTGTGCGTAGCCTCTCCCGCGCGGGGGGCAGGCAAGAGCGCAGGGGGGCAAGGCCCGAAGGCAGCCCCCCCGCGGGTAAGATAGCCAGCCAGCAGGGGCTGTCCCCGCGTCAGCCCCCGTTGCGCAGCGCGGCATGGAAATCATTGCCGCGCGCGCGCGCGCCCAATCGCCCAAGAGCCCAAGGGCCCCCAAGGGCCCCAGGCCCTCAGGCCCCAGCGCCCCAGCGCCAAGCGCAGACGCGGGCGCGGGCGCGGGCGGGCGCGCGCGTGTGATTTTTATAGGGCGGTGGTCGGAATCGGGTCG
>CM055351.1:565700-568200 GCA_029228515.1 Populus alba x Populus x berolinensis | reverse complement strand
CGTGACGTCGCGCCAAGCCGTTGGGCGCGTTGGGGCTGCCTATTGGTTGGCACGAGCGCTGGCAAATCAGAGTGCGTGCGCGCCCGCAGCCGCGGATAAGCAGCCCCAACGCGCCCAACGGCTTGGAGCGGGTCACAGGGACGGTGGCCGGAATCGTGACGTCGCGCCAAGCCGTTGGGCGCGTTGGGGCTGCCTATTGGTTGGCACGAGCGCTGGCAAATCAGAGTGCGTGCGCGCCCGCAGCCGCGGATAAGCAGCCCCAACGCGCCCAACGGCTTGGAGCGGGTCACAGGGACGGTGGCCGGAATCGTGACGTCGCGCCAAGCCGTTGGGCGCGTTGGGGCTGCCTATTGGTTGGCACGAGCGCTGGCAAATCAGAGTGCGTGCGCGCCCGCAGCCGCGGATAAGCAGCCCCAACGCGCCCAACGGCTTGGAGCGGGTCACAGGGACGGTGGCCGGAATCGTGACGTCGCGCCAAGCCGTTGGGCGCGTTGGGGCTGCCTATTGGTTGGCACGAGCGCTGGCAAATCAGAGTGCGTGCGCGCCCGCAGCCGCGGATAAGCAGCCCCAACGCGCCCAACGGCTTGGAGCGGGTCACAGGGACGGTGGCCGGAATCGGGTCGTCGCCGGCCGGAAAACGGGTCATCGATGGCGGCGTTACTTCGGGCCATGAGGCCCCCCACGTTAGTCCGAGCATAGCAGCAGCCCACAAATCCCCCGCGGCAGGCCTATGGGCGCCAGCCAGCGCGCCCCATGGCCAGCCAGGGGGCACCCCCCTAAAGAGCTATAAGTGTTATTGCAGCTCTGGCAGGGGTAGACACTACTAGGTCCCAGCTGTCACCCCCCCTCTAAAAAATTCATTTCTTGGTATTTTGAGCTGAAATTTTGCACATATGTTGGAAAAAATCCAATCCAACTTTATAAATTTTCCCAGATTTTTTCGAGGTCGGGAAGTATTTTTTTTTATTTTCCAACCATTAAAAATCAAGGAAATACGCAAAAATAGGAACCGGCCCGGAATGACCCCAAATTCGGCTGGCAGCCTCACAAAAATATGGCTGATTTTACTGGATTGATTTCACGTGGAAAGCATGACGTTTTCTTGGCGGGATGCGGGAAAACCGGCAGCGCGCATGCCGCGGCCACCGGAGGAGCCCCGGGAAAACTCTTGCTTTCACGGTCTTGGCCTCCCCTCACCACCATGGCCGGCCTCTAATCCCCCCCATCAGCAGTTGTGGCCGATAGGGCAGTGATTTGAACGACGCCGCCGGGTAATCGCACCCGGCCGACGCGGGGAGGAAGAGATCTCTTCTTCCAAGATAGCGAACAACACATCGGGAGTTATGTTGATAGGGCAGAGAATTGAATGACTCGTTGCGGGCAGCCAGCTGATAGGGCCTCCAGCTGCACAAATCCGCGCTGCCGATTTTTCCGACGTTGCCGATTTGTCTGAACAGCCCCTCGTTCGTCCGCGCTGCCGATTCCAACACTGCCTGCTGTGTCTGAACAGCCCCTGTTTCGTCAGCGCGTCCCCTTGACGAATTTTCCTGCCTGGCCTCGACAGCCCAGCGTCCAGCCCGTGTTCGTCAACAAATCTGCGCTGCCGATTTTCCCCGACGGGCCTCCAGCTGCGGATCTCCGCGCTGCCGATTTTTCCCACTGTTGGCATCGCTGCCGCTGCCTAGGCCCCCAGTCTTTTTCGTCACGCCTAGGACTATAAACAGTCCAGACTCATCGCCAGCACCGGCTGCCGATTCTGCCGACTTCTCCAATTTCGTCGGCGCTGCCGATTCCAACACTGCCCGCTGTGTCTGAACAGCCCCTGCTTCGTCAGCGCATCCCCTTGACGATTTTTCCTGCCTGGCCTGGACAGCCCAGCGTCCAGCCCATGTTCGTCAAAAAATCTGCGCTGCCGATTTTTCCCACTGTTGGCATAGCTGCCACTGCCCCAGTGTGTGTCTAGGCCCCCAGTCGTTTCCGTCAAGCCTGGGACTATAAATCGTCCGGACTCATCGCCAGCACCGGCTGCCGATTCTGCCGACTTCTCCGATTTCGTCGGCGCTGCCGATTCCAACACTGCCTGCTGTGTCTGAACAGCCCCTGTTTCGTCAGCGCGTCCCCTTGACGAATTTTCCTGCCTGGCCTAGACAGCCCAGCGTCCAGCCCGTGTTCGTCAACAAATCTGCGCTGCCGATTTTCCCCGACGGGCCTCCAGCTGCGGATCTCCGCGCTGCCGATTTTTCCCACTGTTGGCATCGCTGCCCCTGCCTAGGCCCCCAGTCTTTTTCGTCACGCCTAGGACTATAAACAGCCCAGACTCATCGCCAGCACCGGCTGCCGATTCTGCCGATTTCGTCGGCGCTGCCGATTCCAGCACTGCCTGCTGTGTCCGAACAGCCCCTGTTTCGTCGGCGCATCCCCTCGACGAATTTTCCTGCCTGGCCTGGACAGCCCAGCGTCCAGCCCGTCTTCGTCAAGCAATCTGCGCCTCCGATCTTCC
>CM055351.1:513946-555130 GCA_029228515.1 Populus alba x Populus x berolinensis | reverse complement strand
GTAGAACAAGTAGTAGAAGCATACATGCTCAAGAGGGATCACCCGAAATTCAAAGGCAACTGAATTTCGGCAACCGGGGCATCGAAGTCGGAATGCCGCGAAACTCACCGAGTCAAAGCGTTTCGCCGTTTGCGGAAGGATGTATGATGTAGAACAAGTAGCAGAAGCCTACATGCTCAAGAGGGATCACCCGAAATTCAAAGGCAACTGAATTTTGGCAACCGGGCATCGAAGGCGGAATGCCGCGAAACTCACCGAGTCAAAGCGTTTCGCCGTTTGCGGAAGAAAGTCTGATGTAGAACAAGTAGCAGAAGCATACATGCTCAAGAGGGATCACCCGAAATTCAAAGGCAACTGAATTTCAGAAACCGGGGCATCGACGTCGGAATGCCGCGAAACTCACCGAGTCAAAGCATTTCGCCATTTACGGAAGGAAGTCTGATGTAGAACAAGTAGCAGAAGCATATATGCTCAAGAGGGATCACCCAAAATTCAAAGGCAACTGCATTTCGGCAACCGGGGCGTCGAAGTCGGAATGGCACGAAACTCACCGAGTCAAAGCGTTTCGCCGTTTGCGGAAGAAAGTCTGATGTAGAACAAGTAGCAAAAGCATACATGCTCAAGAGGAATCAACCAAAATTCAAAGGCAACTGAATTTCGGCAATCGGGACATCGAAGGCGGAATGGCGCGAAACTCACCTAGTCAACGAGTTTCGCCGTTTGCGGAAGAAAGTCTGATGTAGAACAAGTAGCAGAAGCATACATGCTCAGAGGGATCACCCGAAATTCAAAGGCAACTGAATTTCGGCAACGGGGCATCGAAGTCGGAATGCCGCGAAACTCACGAGTCAAAGCGTTTCGCCGTTTGCGGAAGAAAGTATGATGTAGAACAAGTAGCAGAAGCATACATGCTCAAGAGGGATCACCCGAAATTCAAAGGCAACTGAATTTCGGCAACGGGGCATCGAAGTCGGAATGCCGCGAAACTCACCGAGTCAAAGCGTTTCGCCGTTTGCGGAAGAAAGTATGATGTAGAACAAGTAGCAGAAGCATACATGCTCAAGAGGGATCACCGAAATTCAAAGGCAACTGAATTTCGGCAACCGGGGCATCGAAGTCGGAATGCCGCGAAACTCACCGAGTCAAAGCGTTTCGCCGTTTGCGGAAGAAAGTCTGATGTAGAACAAGTAGCAGAAGCATACATGCTCAAGAGGGATCACCCGAAATTCAAAGGCAACTGAATTTCGGCAACCGGGGCATCGAAGTCGGAATGCCGCGAAACTCACCGAGTCAAAGCGTTTCGCCGTTTGCGGAAGAAGTCTGATGTAGAACAAGTAGCAGAAGCATACATGCTCAAGAGGGATCACCCGAAATTCAAAGGCAACTGAATTTCGGCAACCGGGGCATCGAAGTCGGAATGCCGCGAAACTCACCGAGTCAAAGCGTTTCGCCGTTTGCGGAAGAAAGTCTGATGTAGAACAAGTAGCAGAAGCATACATGCTCAAGAGGGATCACCCGAAATTCAAAGGCAACTGAATTTCGGCAACCGGGGCATCGAAGTCGGAATGCCGCGAAACTCACCGAGTCAAAGCGTTTCGCCGTTTGCGGAAGAAAGTCTGATGTAGAACAAGTAGCAGAAGCATACATGCTCAAGAGGGATCACCCGAAATTCAAAGGCAACTGAATTTCGGCAACGGGGCATCGAAGTCGGAATGCCGCGAAACTCACCGAGTCAAAGCGTTTCGCCGTTTGCGGAAGAAGTCTGATGTAGAACAAGTAGCAGAAGCATACATGCTCAAGAGGGATCACCCGAAATTCAAAGGCAACTGAATTTCGGCAACCGGGGCATCGAAGTCGGAATGCCGCGAAACTCACCGAGTCAAAGCGTTTCGCCGTTTGCGGAAGAAAGTCTGATGTAGAACAAGTAGCAGAAGCATACATGCTCAAGAGGGATCACCCGAAATTCAAAGGCAACTGAATTTCGGCAACCGGGGCATCGAAGTCGGAATGCCGCGAAACTCACCGAGTCAAAGCGTTTCGCCGTTTGCGGAAGAAGTCTGATGTAGAACAAGTAGCAGAAGCATACATGCTCAAGAGGGATCACCCGAAATTCAAAGGCAACTGAATTTCGGCAACCGGGGCATCGAAGTCGGAATGCCGCGAAACTCACCGAGTCAAAGCGTTTCGCCGTTTGCGGAAGAAAGTCTGATGTAGAACAAGTAGCAGAAGCATACATGCTCAAGAGGGATCACCGAAATTCAAAGGCAACTGAATTTCGGCAACCGGGGCATCGAAGTCGGAATGCCGCGAAACTCACCGAGTCAAAGCGTTTCGCCGTTTGCGGAAGAAAGTCTGATGTAGAACAAGTAGCAGAAGCATACATGCTCAAGAGGGATCACCCGAAATTCAAAGGCAACTGAATTTCGGCAACCGGGGCATCGAAGTCGGAATGCCGCGAAACTCACCGAGTCAAAGCGTTTCGCCGTTTGCGGAAGAAAGTATGATGTAGAACAAGTAGCAGAAGCATACATGCTCAAGAGGGATCACCCGAAATTCAAAGGCAACTGAATTTCGGCAACCGGGGCATCGAAGTCGGAATGCCGCGAAACTCACCGAGTCAAAGCGTTTCGCCGTTTGCGGAAGAAAGTATGATGTAGAACAAGTAGCAGAAGCATACATGCTCAAGAGGGATCACCCGAAATTCAAAGGCAACTGAATTTCGGCAACCGGGGCATCGAAGTCGGAATGCCGCGAAACTCACCGAGTCAAAGCGTTTCGCCGTTTGCGGAAGAAGTATGATGTAGAACAAGTAGCAGAAGCATACATGCTCAAGAGGGATCACCCGAAATTCAAAGGCAACTGAATTTCGGCAACCGGGGCATCGAAGTCGGAATGCCGCGAAACTCACCGAGTCAAAGCGTTTCGCCGTTTGCGGAAGAAGTCTGATGTAGAACAAGTAGCAGAAGCATACATGCTCAAGAGGGATCACCCGAAATTCAAAGGCAACTGAATTTCGGCAACCGGGGCATCGAAGTCGGAATGCCGCGAAACTCACCGAGTCAAAGCGTTTCGCCGTTTGCGGAAGAAAGTATGATGTAGAACAAGTAGCAGAAGCATACATGCTCAAGAGGGATCACCCGAAATTCAAAGGCAACTGAATTTCGGCAACGGGGCATCGAAGTCGGAATGCCGCGAAACTCACCGAGTCAAAGCGTTTCGCCGTTTGCGGAAGAAAGTCTGATGTAGAACAAGTAGCAGAAGCATACATGCTCAAGAGGGATCACCCGAAATTCAAAGGCAACTGAATTTCGGCAACCGGGGCATCGAAGTCGGAATGCCGCGAAACTCACCGAGTCAAAGCGTTTCGCCGTTTGCGGAAGAAGTTGATGTAGAACAAGTAGCAGAAGCATACATGCTCAAGAGGGATCACCCGAAATTCAAAGGCAACTGAATTTCGGCAACCGGGGCATCGAAGTCGGAATGCCGCGAAACTCACCGAGTCAAAGCGTTTCGCCGTTTGCGGAAGAAGTCTGATGTAGAACAAGTAGCAGAAGCATACATGCTCAAGAGGGATCACCCGAAATTCAAAGGCAACTGAATTTCGGCAACCGGGGCATCGAAGTCGGAATGCCGCGAAACTCACCGAGTCAAAGCGTTTCGCCGTTTGCGGAAGAAGAAGTCTGATGTAGAACAAGTAGCAGAAGCATACATGCTCAAGAGGGATCACCCGAAATTCAAAGGCAACTGAATTTCGGCAACCGGGGCATCGAAGTCGGAATGCCGCGAAACTCACCGAGTCAAAGCGTTTCGCCGTTTGCGGAAGAAGTCTGATGTAGAACAAGTAGCAGAAGCATACATGCTCAAGAGGGATCACCCGAAATTCAAAGGCAACTGAATTTCGGCAACCGGGGCATCGAAGTCGGAATGCCGCGAAACTCACCGAGTCAAAGCGTTTCGCCGTTTGCGGAAGAAGTCTGATGTAGAACAAGTAGCAGAAGCATACATGCTCAAGAGGGATCACCCGAAATTCAAAGGCAACTGAATTTCGGCAACCGGGGCATCGAAGTCGGAATGCCGCGAAACTCACCGAGTCAAAGCGTTTCGCCGTTTGCGGAAGAAGTCTGATGTAGAACAAGTAGCAGAAGCATACATGCTCAAGAGGGATCACCCGAAATTCAAAGGCAACTGAATTTCGGCAACCGGGGCATCGAAGTCGGAATGCCGCGAAACTCACCGAGTCAAAGCGTTTCGCCGTTTGCGGAAGAAGTATGATGTAGAACAAGTAGCAGAAGCATACATGCTCAAGAGGGATCACCCGAAATTCAAAGGCAACTGAATTTCGGCAACCGGGGCATCGAAGTCGGAATGCCGCGAAACTCACCGAGTCAAAGCGTTTCGCCGTTTGCGGAAGAAAGTCTGATGTAGAACAAGTAGCAGAAGCATACATGCTCAAGAGGGATCACCCGAAATTCAAAGGCAACTGAATTTCGGCAACCGGGCATCGAAGTCGGAATGCCGCGAAACTCACCGAGTCAAAGCGTTTCGCCGTTTGCGGAAGAAGTCTGATGTAGAACAAGTAGCAGAAGCATACATGCTCAAGAGGGATCACCCGAAATTCAAAGGCAACTGAATTTCGGCAACCGGGGCATCGAAGTCGGAATGCCGCGAAACTCACCGAGTCAAAGCGTTTCGCCGTTTGCGGAAGAAGTCTGATGTAGAACAAGTAGCAGAAGCATACATGCTCAAGAGGGATCACCCGAAATTCAAAGGCAACTGAATTTCGGCAACCGGGGCATCGAAGTCGGAATGCCGCGAAACTCACCGAGTCAAAGCGTTTCGCCGTTTGCGGAAGAAAGTCTGATGTAGAACAAGTAGCAGAAGCATACATGCTCAAGAGGGATCACCCGAAATTCAAAGGCAACTGAATTTCGGCAACCGGGGCATCGAAGTCGGAATGCCGCGAAACTCACCGAGTCAAAGCGTTTCGCCGTTTGCGGAAGAAGTATGATGTAGAACAAGTAGCAGAAGCATACATGCTCAAGAGGGATCACCCGAAATTCAAAGGCAACTGAATTTCGGCAACCGGGGCATCGAAGTCGGAATGCCGCGAAACTCACCGAGTCAAAGCGTTTCGCCGTTTGCGGAAGAAAGTCTGATGTAGAACAAGTAGCAGAAGCATACATGCTCAAGAGGGATCACCCGAAATTCAAAGGCAACTGAATTTCGGCAACGGGGCATCGAAGTCGGAATGCCGCGAAACTCACCGAGTCAAAGCGTTTCGCCGTTTGCGGAAGAAAGTCTGATGTAGAACAAGTAGCAGAAGCATACATGCTCAAGAGGGATCACCCGAAATTCAAAGGCAACTGAATTTCGGCAACCGGGCATCGAAGTCGGAATGCCGCGAAACTCACCGAGTCAAAGCGTTTCGCCGTTTGCGGAAGAAGTCTGATGTAGAACAAGTAGCAGAAGCATACATGCTCAAGAGGGATCACCCGAAATTCAAAGGCAACTGAATTTCGGCAACCGGGGCATCGAAGTCGGAATGCCGCGAAACTCACCGAGTCAAAGCGTTTCGCCGTTTGCGGAAGAAGTCTGATGTAGAACAAGTAGCAGAAGCATACATGCTCAAGAGGGATCACCCGAAATTCAAAGGCAACTGAATTTCGGCAACCGGGGCATCGAAGTCGGAATGCCGCGAAACTCACCGAGTCAAAGCGTTTCGCCGTTTGCGGAAGAAGTAAGTATGATGTAGAACAAGTAGCAGAAGCATACATGCTCAAGAGGGATCACCCGAAATTCAAAGGCAACTGAATTTCGGCAACCGGGGCATCGAAGTCGGAATGCCGCGAAACTCACCGAGTCAAAGCGTTTCGCCGTTTGCGGAAGAAAGTCTGATGTAGAACAAGTAGCAGAAGCATACATGCTCAAGAGGGATCACCCGAAATTCAAAGGCAACTGAATTTCGGCAACCGGGGCATCGAAGTCGGAATGCCGCGAAACTCACCGAGTCAAAGCGTTTCGCCGTTTGCGGAAGAAGTCTGATGTAGAACAAGTAGCAGAAGCATACATGCTCAAGAGGGATCACCCGAAATTCAAAGGCAACTGAATTTCGGCAACCGGGGCATCGAAGTCGGAATGCCGCGAAACTCACCGAGTCAAAGCGTTTCGCCGTTTGCGGAAGAAAGTCTGATGTAGAACAAGTAGCAGAAGCATACATGCTCAAGAGGGATCACCCGAAATTCAAAGGCAACTGAATTTCGGCAACCGGGGCATCGAAGTCGGAATGCCGCGAAACTCACCGAGTCAAAGCGTTTCGCCGTTTGCGGAAGAAGTCTGATGTAGAACAAGTAGCAGAAGCATACATGCTCAAGAGGGATCACCCGAAATTCAAAGGCAACTGAATTTCGGCAACCGGGGCATCGAAGTCGGAATGCCGCGAAACTCACCGAGTCAAAGCGTTTCGCCGTTTGCGGAAGAAAGTCTGATGTAGAACAAGTAGCAGAAGCATACATGCTCAAGAGGGATCACCCGAAATTCAAAGGCAACTGAATTTCGGCAACGGGGCATCGAAGTCGGAATGCCGCGAAACTCACCGAGTCAAAGCGTTTCGCGTTTGCGGAAGAAAGTCTGATGTAGAACAAGTAGCAGAAGCATACATGCTCAAGAGGGATCACCCGAAATTCAAAGGCAACTGAATTTCGGCAACCGGGCATCGAAGTCGGAATGCCGCGAAACTCACCGAGTCAAAGCGTTTCGCCGTTTGCGGAAGAAAGTCTGATGTAGAACAAGTAGCAGAAGCATACATGCTCAAGAGGGATCACCCGAAATTCAAAGGCAACTGAATTTCGGCAACCGGGGCATCGAAGTCGGAATGCCGCGAAACTCACCGAGTCAAAGCGTTTCGCCGTTTGCGGAAGAAGTCTGATGTAGAACAAGTAGCAGAAGCATACATGCTCAAGAGGGATCACCCGAAATTCAAAGGCAACTGAATTTCGGCAACCGGGGCATCGAAGTCGGAATGCCGCGAAACTCACCGAGTCAAAGCGTTTCGCCGTTTGCGGAAGAAAGTCTGATGTAGAACAAGTAGCAGAAGCATACATGCTCAAGAGGGATCACCCGAAATTCAAAGGCAACTGAATTTCGGCAACCGGGGCATCGAAGTCGGAATGCCGCGAAACTCACCGAGTCAAAGCGTTTCGCCGTTTGCGGAAGAAAGTCTGATGTAGAACAAGTAGCAGAAGCATACATGCTCAAGAGGGATCACCCGAAATTCAAAGGCAACTGAATTTCGGCAACCGGGGCATCGAAGTCGGAATGCCGCGAAACTCACCGAGTCAAAGCGTTTCGCCGTTTGCGGAAGAAAGTCTGATGTAGAACAAGTAGCAGAAGCATACATGCTCAAGAGGGATCACCCGAAATTCAAAGGCAACTGAATTTCGGCAACCGGGGCATCGAAGTCGGAATGCCGCGAAACTCACCGAGTCAAAGCGTTTCGCCGTTTGCGGAAGAAGTCTGATGTAGAACAAGTAGCAGAAGCATACATGCTCAAGAGGGATCACCCGAAATTCAAAGGCAACTGAATTTCGGCAACCGGGGCATCGAAGTCGGAATGCCGCGAAACTCACCGAGTCAAAGCGTTTCGCCGTTTGCGGAAGAAAGTCTGATGTAGAACAAGTAGCAGAAGCATACATGCTCAAGAGGGATCACCCGAAATTCAAAGGCAACTGAATTTCGGCAACCGGGGCATCGAAGTCGGAATGCCGCGAAACTCACCGAGTCAAAGCGTTTCGCCGTTTGCGGAAGAAAGTCTGATGTAGAACAAGTAGCAGAAGCATACATGCTCAAGAGGGATCACCCGAAATTCAAAGGCAACTGAATTTCGGCAACCGGGGCATCGAAGTCGGAATGCCGCGAAACTCACCGAGTCAAAGCGTTTCGCCGTTTGCGGAAGAAGTCTGATGTAGAACAAGTAGCAGAAGCATACATGCTCAAGAGGGATCACCCGAAATTCAAAGGCAACTGAATTTCGGCAACCGGGGCATCGAAGTCGGAATGCCGCGAAACTCACCGAGTCAAAGCGTTTCGCCGTTTGCGGAAGAAGTCTGATGTAGAACAAGTAGCAGAAGCATACATGCTCAAGAGGGATCACCCGAAATTCAAAGGCAACTGAATTTCGGCAACCGGGGCATCGAAGTCGGAATGCCGCGAAACTCACCGAGTCAAAGCGTTTCGCCGTTTGCGGAAGAAGTCTGATGTAGAACAAGTAGCAGAAGCATACATGCTCAAGAGGGATCACCCGAAATTCAAAGGCAACTGAATTTCGGCAACCGGGGCATCGAAGTCGGAATGCCGCGAAACTCACCGAGTCAAAGCGTTTCGCCGTTTGCGGAAGAAGTCTGATGTAGAACAAGTAGCAGAAGCATACATGCTCAAGAGGGATCACCCGAAATTCAAAGGCAACTGAATTTCGGCAACCGGGGCATCGAAGTCGGAATGCCGCGAAACTCACCGAGTCAAAGCGTTTCGCCGTTTGCGGAAGAAGTCTGATGTAGAACAAGTAGCAGAAGCATACATGCTCAAGAGGGATCACCCGAAATTCAAAGGCAACTGAATTTCGGCAACCGGGGCATCGAAGTCGGAATGCCGCGAAACTCACCGAGTCAAAGCGTTTCGCCGTTTGCGGAAGAAGTCTGATGTAGAACAAGTAGCAGAAGCATACATGCTCAAGAGGGATCACCCGAAATTCAAAGGCAACTGAATTTCGGCAACCGGGGCATCGAAGTCGGAATGCCGCGAAACTCACCGAGTCAAAGCGTTTCGCCGTTTGCGGAAGAAAGTCTGATGTAGAACAAGTAGCAGAAGCATACATGCTCAAGAGGGATCACCCGAAATTCAAAGGCAACTGAATTTCGGCAACCGGGGCATCGAAGTCGGAATGCCGCGAAACTCACCGAGTCAAAGCGTTTCGCCGTTTGCGGAAGAAAGTCTGATGTAGAACAAGTAGCAGAAGCATACATGCTCAAGAGGGATCACCCGAAATTCAAAGGCAACTGAATTTCGGCAACCGGGGCATCGAAGTCGGAATGCCGCGAAACTCACCGAGTCAAAGCGTTTCGCCGTTTGCGGAAGAAGTCTGATGTAGAACAAGTAGCAGAAGCATACATGCTCAAGAGGGATCACCCGAAATTCAAAGGCAACTGAATTTCGGCAACCGGGGCATCGAAGTCGGAATGCCGCGAAACTCACCGAGTCAAAGCGTTTCGCCGTTTGCGGAAGAAGTCTGATGTAGAACAAGTAGCAGAAGCATACATGCTCAAGAGGGATCACCCGAAATTCAAAGGCAACTGAATTTCGGCAACCGGGGCATCGAAGTCGGAATGCCGCGAAACTCACCGAGTCAAAGCGTTTCGCCGTTTGCGGAAGAAGTCTGATGTAGAACAAGTAGCAGAAGCATACATGCTCAAGAGGGATCACCCGAAATTCAAAGGCAACTGAATTTCGGCAACCGGGGCATCGAAGTCGGAATGCCGCGAAACTCACCGAGTCAAAGCGTTTCGCCGTTTGCGGAAGAAAGTCTGATGTAGAACAAGTAGCAGAAGCATACATGCTCAAGAGGGATCACCCGAAATTCAAAGGCAACTGAATTTCGGCAACCGGGGCATCGAAGTCGGAATGCCGCGAAACTCACCGAGTCAAAGCGTTTCGCCGTTTGCGGAAGAAAGTCTGATGTAGAACAAGTAGCAGAAGCATACATGCTCAAGAGGGATCACCCGAAATTCAAAGGCAACTGAATTTCGGCAACCGGGGCATCGAAGTCGGAATGCCGCGAAACTCACCGAGTCAAAGCGTTTCGCCGTTTGCGGAAGAAGTCTGATGTAGAACAAGTAGCAGAAGCATACATGCTCAAGAGGGATCACCCGAAATTCAAAGGCAACTGAATTTCGGCAACCGGGGCATCGAAGTCGGAATGCCGCGAAACTCACCGAGTCAAAGCGTTTCGCCGTTTGCGGAAGAAGTCTGATGTAGAACAAGTAGCAGAAGCATACATGCTCAAGAGGGATCACCCGAAATTCAAAGGCAACTGAATTTCGGCAACCGGGGCATCGAAGTCGGAATGCCGCGAAACTCACCGAGTCAAAGCGTTTCGCCGTTTGCGGAAGAAAGTCTGATGTAGAACAAGTAGCAGAAGCATACATGCTCAAGAGGGATCACCCGAAATTCAAAGGCAACTGAATTTCGGCAACCGGGGCATCGAAGTCGGAATGCCGCGAAACTCACCGAGTCAAAGCGTTTCGCCGTTTGCGGAAGAAAGTCTGATGTAGAACAAGTAGCAGAAGCATACATGCTCAAGAGGGATCACCCGAAATTCAAAGGCAACTGAATTTCGGCAACCGGGGCATCGAAGTCGGAATGCCGCGAAACTCACCGAGTCAAAGCGTTTCGCCGTTTGCGGAAGAAGTCTGATGTAGAACAAGTAGCAGAAGCATACATGCTCAAGAGGGATCACCCGAAATTCAAAGGCAACTGAATTTCGGCAACCGGGGCATCGAAGTCGGAATGCCGCGAAACTCACCGAGTCAAAGCGTTTCGCCGTTTGCGGAAGAAAGTCTGATGTAGAACAAGTAGCAGAAGCATACATGCTCAAGAGGGATCACCCGAAATTCAAAGGCAACTGAATTTCGGCAACCGGGGCATCGAAGTCGGAATGCCGCGAAACTCACCGAGTCAAAGCGTTTCGCCGTTTGCGGAAGAAAGTCTGATGTAGAACAAGTAGCAGAAGCATACATGCTCAAGAGGGATCACCCGAAATTCAAAGGCAACTGAATTTCGGCAACCGGGGCATCGAAGTCGGAATGCCGCGAAACTCACCGAGTCAAAGCGTTTCGCCGTTTGCGGAAGAAAGTCTGATGTAGAACAAGTAGCAGAAGCATACATGCTCAAGAGGGATCACCCGAAATTCAAAGGCAACTGAATTTCGGCAACCGGGGCATCGAAGTCGGAATGCCGCGAAACTCACCGAGTCAAAGCGTTTCGCCGTTTGCGGAAGAAGTCTGATGTAGAACAAGTAGCAGAAGCATACATGCTCAAGAGGGATCACCCGAAATTCAAAGGCAACTGAATTTCGGCAACCGGGGCATCGAAGTCGGAATGCCGCGAAACTCACCGAGTCAAAGCGTTTCGCCGTTTGCGGAAGAAAGTCTGATGTAGAACAAGTAGCAGAAGCATACATGCTCAAGAGGGATCACCCGAAATTCAAAGGCAACTGAATTTCGGCAACCGGGGCATCGAAGTCGGAATGCCGCGAAACTCACCGAGTCAAAGCGTTTCGCCGTTTGCGGAAGAAAGTCTGATGTAGAACAAGTAGCAGAAGCATACATGCTCAAGAGGGATCACCCGAAATTCAAAGGCAACTGAATTTCGGCAACCGGGGCATCGAAGTCGGAATGCCGCGAAACTCACCGAGTCAAAGCGTTTCGCCGTTTGCGGAAGAAAGTCTGATGTAGAACAAGTAGCAGAAGCATACATGCTCAAGAGGGATCACCCGAAATTCAAAGGCAACTGAATTTCGGCAACCGGGGCATCGAAGTCGGAATGCCGCGAAACTCACCGAGTCAAAGCGTTTCGCCGTTTGCGGAAGAAGTCTGATGTAGAACAAGTAGCAGAAGCATACATGCTCAAGAGGGATCACCCGAAATTCAAAGGCAACTGAATTTCGGCAACCGGGGCATCGAAGTCGGAATGCCGCGAAACTCACCGAGTCAAAGCGTTTCGCCGTTTGCGGAAGAAAGTCTGATGTAGAACAAGTAGCAGAAGCATACATGCTCAAGAGGGATCACCCGAAATTCAAAGGCAACTGAATTTCGGCAACCGGGGCATCGAAGTCGGAATGCCGCGAAACTCACCGAGTCAAAGCGTTTCGCCGTTTGCGGAAGAAGTCTGATGTAGAACAAGTAGCAGAAGCATACATGCTCAAGAGGGATCACCCGAAATTCAAAGGCAACTGAATTTCGGCAACCGGGGCATCGAAGTCGGAATGCCGCGAAACTCACCGAGTCAAAGCGTTTCGCCGTTTGCGGAAGAAAGTCTGATGTAGAACAAGTAGCAGAAGCATACATGCTCAAGAGGGATCACCCGAAATTCAAAGGCAACTGAATTTCGGCAACCGGGGCATCGAAGTCGGAATGCCGCGAAACTCACCGAGTCAAAGCGTTTCGCCGTTTGCGGAAGAAAGTCTGATGTAGAACAAGTAGCAGAAGCATACATGCTCAAGAGGGATCACCCGAAATTCAAAGGCAACTGAATTTCGGCAACCGGGGCATCGAAGTCGGAATGCCGCGAAACTCACCGAGTCAAAGCGTTTCGCCGTTTGCGGAAGAAGTCTGATGTAGAACAAGTAGCAGAAGCATACATGCTCAAGAGGGATCACCCGAAATTCAAAGGCAACTGAATTTCGGCAACCGGGGCATCGAAGTCGGAATGCCGCGAAACTCACCGAGTCAAAGCGTTTCGCCGTTTGCGGAAGAAGTCTGATGTAGAACAAGTAGCAGAAGCATACATGCTCAAGAGGGATCACCCGAAATTCAAAGGCAACTGAATTTCGGCAACCGGGGCATCGAAGTCGGAATGCCGCGAAACTCACCGAGTCAAAGCGTTTCGCCGTTTGCGGAAGAAAGTCTGATGTAGAACAAGTAGCAGAAGCATACATGCTCAAGAGGGATCACCCGAAATTCAAAGGCAACTGAATTTCGGCAACCGGGCATCGAAGTCGGAATGCCGCGAAACTCACCGAGTCAAAGCGTTTCGCCGTTTGCGGAAGAAGTCTGATGTAGAACAAGTAGCAGAAGCATACATGCTCAAGAGGGATCACCCGAAATTCAAAGGCAACTGAATTTCGGCAACCGGGGCATCGAAGTCGGAATGCCGCGAAACTCACCGAGTCAAAGCGTTTCGCCGTTTGCGGAAGAAGTCTGATGTAGAACAAGTAGCAGAAGCATACATGCTCAAGAGGGATCACCCGAAATTCAAAGGCAACTGAATTTCGGCAACCGGGGCATCGAAGTCGGAATGCCGCGAAACTCACCGAGTCAAAGCGTTTCGCCGTTTGCGGAAGAAAGTCTGATGTAGAACAAGTAGCAGAAGCATACATGCTCAAGAGGGATCACCCGAAATTCAAAGGCAACTGAATTTCGGCAACCGGGGCATCGAAGTCGGAATGCCGCGAAACTCACCGAGTCAAAGCGTTTCGCCGTTTGCGGAAGAAGTCTGATGTAGAACAAGTAGCAGAAGCATACATGCTCAAGAGGGATCACCCGAAATTCAAAGGCAACTGAATTTCGGCAACCGGGGCATCGAAGTCGGAATGCCGCGAAACTCACCGAGTCAAAGCGTTTCGCCGTTTGCGGAAGAAAGTCTGATGTAGAACAAGTAGCAGAAGCATACATGCTCAAGAGGGATCACCCGAAATTCAAAGGCAACTGAATTTCGGCAACCGGGGCATCGAAGTCGGAATGCCGCGAAACTCACCGAGTCAAAGCGTTTCGCCGTTTGCGGAAGAAAGTCTGATGTAGAACAAGTAGCAGAAGCATACATGCTCAAGAGGGATCACCCGAAATTCAAAGGCAACTGAATTTCGGCAACCGGGGCATCGAAGTCGGAATGCCGCGAAACTCACCGAGTCAAAGCGTTTCGCCGTTTGCGGAAGAAGTCTGATGTAGAACAAGTAGCAGAAGCATACATGCTCAAGAGGGATCACCCGAAATTCAAAGGCAACTGAATTTCGGCAACCGGGGCATCGAAGTCGGAATGCCGCGAAACTCACCGAGTCAAAGCGTTTCGCCGTTTGCGGAAGAAAGTCTGATGTAGAACAAGTAGCAGAAGCATACATGCTCAAGAGGGATCACCCGAAATTCAAAGGCAACTGAATTTCGGCAACCGGGGCATCGAAGTCGGAATGCCGCGAAACTCACCGAGTCAAAGCGTTTCGCCGTTTGCGGAAGAAGTCTGATGTAGAACAAGTAGCAGAAGCATACATGCTCAAGAGGGATCACCCGAAATTCAAAGGCAACTGAATTTCGGCAACCGGGGCATCGAAGTCGGAATGCCGCGAAACTCACCGAGTCAAAGCGTTTCGCCGTTTGCGGAAGAAAGTCTGATGTAGAACAAGTAGCAGAAGCATACATGCTCAAGAGGGATCACCCGAAATTCAAAGGCAACTGAATTTCGGCAACCGGGGCATCGAAGTCGGAATGCCGCGAAACTCACCGAGTCAAAGCGTTTCGCCGTTTGCGGAAGAAAGTCTGATGTAGAACAAGTAGCAGAAGCATACATGCTCAAGAGGGATCACCCGAAATTCAAAGGCAACTGAATTTCGGCAACCGGGGCATCGAAGTCGGAATGCCGCGAAACTCACCGAGTCAAAGCGTTTCGCCGTTTGCGGAAGAAAGTCTGATGTAGAACAAGTAGCAGAAGCATACATGCTCAAGAGGGATCACCCGAAATTCAAAGGCAACTGAATTTCGGCAACCGGGGCATCGAAGTCGGAATGCCGCGAAACTCACCGAGTCAAAGCGTTTCGCCGTTTGCGGAAGAAGTCTGATGTAGAACAAGTAGCAGAAGCATACATGCTCAAGAGGGATCACCCGAAATTCAAAGGCAACTGAATTTCGGCAACCGGGGCATCGAAGTCGGAATGCCGCGAAACTCACCGAGTCAAAGCGTTTCGCCGTTTGCGGAAGAAGTCTGATGTAGAACAAGTAGCAGAAGCATACATGCTCAAGAGGGATCACCCGAAATTCAAAGGCAACTGAATTTCGGCAACCGGGGCATCGAAGTCGGAATGCCGCGAAACTCACCGAGTCAAAGCGTTTCGCCGTTTGCGGAAGAAGTCTGATGTAGAACAAGTAGCAGAAGCATACATGCTCAAGAGGGATCACCCGAAATTCAAAGGCAACTGAATTTCGGCAACCGGGGCATCGAAGTCGGAATGCCGCGAAACTCACCGAGTCAAAGCGTTTCGCCGTTTGCGGAAGAAAGTCTGATGTAGAACAAGTAGCAGAAGCATACATGCTCAAGAGGGATCACCCGAAATTCAAAGGCAACTGAATTTCGGCAACCGGGGCATCGAAGTCGGAATGCCGCGAAACTCACCGAGTCAAAGCGTTTCGCCGTTTGCGGAAGAAGTCTGATGTAGAACAAGTAGCAGAAGCATACATGCTCAAGAGGGATCACCCGAAATTCAAAGGCAACTGAATTTCGGCAACCGGGGCATCGAAGTCGGAATGCCGCGAAACTCACCGAGTCAAAGCGTTTCGCCGTTTGCGGAAGAAAGTCTGATGTAGAACAAGTAGCAGAAGCATACATGCTCAAGAGGGATCACCCGAAATTCAAAGGCAACTGAATTTCGGCAACCGGGGCATCGAAGTCGGAATGCCGCGAAACTCACCGAGTCAAAGCGTTTCGCCGTTTGCGGAAGAAAGTCTGATGTAGAACAAGTAGCAGAAGCATACATGCTCAAGAGGGATCACCCGAAATTCAAAGGCAACTGAATTTCGGCAACCGGGCATCGAAGTCGGAATGCCGCGAAACTCACCGAGTCAAAGCGTTTCGCCGTTTGCGGAAGAAGTCTGATGTAGAACAAGTAGCAGAAGCATACATGCTCAAGAGGGATCACCCGAAATTCAAAGGCAACTGAATTTCGGCAACCGGGGCATCGAAGTCGGAATGCCGCGAAACTCACCGAGTCAAAGCGTTTCGCCGTTTGCGGAAGAAGTCTGATGTAGAACAAGTAGCAGAAGCATACATGCTCAAGAGGGATCACCCGAAATTCAAAGGCAACTGAATTTCGGCAACCGGGGCATCGAAGTCGGAATGCCGCGAAACTCACCGAGTCAAAGCGTTTCGCCGTTTGCGGAAGAAGTCTGATGTAGAACAAGTAGCAGAAGCATACATGCTCAAGAGGGATCACCCGAAATTCAAAGGCAACTGAATTTCGGCAACCGGGGCATCGAAGTCGGAATGCCGCGAAACTCACCGAGTCAAAGCGTTTCGCCGTTTGCGGAAGAAAGTCTGATGTAGAACAAGTAGCAGAAGCATACATGCTCAAGAGGGATCACCCGAAATTCAAAGGCAACTGAATTTCGGCAACCGGGGCATCGAAGTCGGAATGCCGCGAAACTCACCGAGTCAAAGCGTTTCGCCGTTTGCGGAAGAAAGTCTGATGTAGAACAAGTAGCAGAAGCATACATGCTCAAGAGGGATCACCCGAAATTCAAAGGCAACTGAATTTCGGCAACCGGGGCATCGAAGTCGGAATGCCGCGAAACTCACCGAGTCAAAGCGTTTCGCCGTTTGCGGAAGAAGTCTGATGTAGAACAAGTAGCAGAAGCATACATGCTCAAGAGGGATCACCCGAAATTCAAAGGCAACTGAATTTCGGCAACCGGGGCATCGAAGTCGGAATGCCGCGAAACTCACCGAGTCAAAGCGTTTCGCCGTTTGCGGAAGAAGTCTGATGTAGAACAAGTAGCAGAAGCATACATGCTCAAGAGGGATCACCCGAAATTCAAAGGCAACTGAATTTCGGCAACCGGGGCATCGAAGTCGGAATGCCGCGAAACTCACCGAGTCAAAGCGTTTCGCCGTTTGCGGAAGAAAGTCTGATGTAGAACAAGTAGCAGAAGCATACATGCTCAAGAGGGATCACCCGAAATTCAAAGGCAACTGAATTTCGGCAACCGGGGCATCGAAGTCGGAATGCCGCGAAACTCACCGAGTCAAAGCGTTTCGCCGTTTGCGGAAGAAAGTCTGATGTAGAACAAGTAGCAGAAGCATACATGCTCAAGAGGGATCACCCGAAATTCAAAGGCAACTGAATTTCGGCAACCGGGGCATCGAAGTCGGAATGCCGCGAAACTCACCGAGTCAAAGCGTTTCGCCGTTTGCGGAAGAAAGTCTGATGTAGAACAAGTAGCAGAAGCATACATGCTCAAGAGGGATCACCCGAAATTCAAAGGCAACTGAATTTCGGCAACCGGGGCATCGAAGTCGGAATGCCGCGAAACTCACCGAGTCAAAGCGTTTCGCCGTTTGCGGAAGAAGTCTGATGTAGAACAAGTAGCAGAAGCATACATGCTCAAGAGGGATCACCCGAAATTCAAAGGCAACTGAATTTCGGCAACCGGGGCATCGAAGTCGGAATGCCGCGAAACTCACCGAGTCAAAGCGTTTCGCCGTTTGCGGAAGAAGTCTGATGTAGAACAAGTAGCAGAAGCATACATGCTCAAGAGGGATCACCCGAAATTCAAAGGCAACTGAATTTCGGCAACCGGGGCATCGAAGTCGGAATGCCGCGAAACTCACCGAGTCAAAGCGTTTCGCCGTTTGCGGAAGAAAGTCTGATGTAGAACAAGTAGCAGAAGCATACATGCTCAAGAGGGATCACCCGAAATTCAAAGGCAACTGAATTTCGGCAACCGGGGCATCGAAGTCGGAATGCCGCGAAACTCACCGAGTCAAAGCGTTTCGCCGTTTGCGGAAGAAAGTCTGATGTAGAACAAGTAGCAGAAGCATACATGCTCAAGAGGGATCACCCGAAATTCAAAGGCAACTGAATTTCGGCAACCGGGGCATCGAAGTCGGAATGCCGCGAAACTCACCGAGTCAAAGCGTTTCGCCGTTTGCGGAAGAAAGTCTGATGTAGAACAAGTAGCAGAAGCATACATGCTCAAGAGGGATCACCCGAAATTCAAAGGCAACTGAATTTCGGCAACCGGGGCATCGAAGTCGGAATGCCGCGAAACTCACCGAGTCAAAGCGTTTCGCCGTTTGCGGAAGAAAGTCTGATGTAGAACAAGTAGCAGAAGCATACATGCTCAAGAGGGATCACCCGAAATTCAAAGGCAACTGAATTTCGGCAACCGGGGCATCGAAGTCGGAATGCCGCGAAACTCACCGAGTCAAAGCGTTTCGCCGTTTGCGGAAGAAAGTCTGATGTAGAACAAGTAGCAGAAGCATACATGCTCAAGAGGGATCACCCGAAATTCAAAGGCAACTGAATTTCGGCAACCGGGGCATCGAAGTCGGAATGCCGCGAAACTCACCGAGTCAAAGCGTTTCGCCGTTTGCGGAAGAAGTCTGATGTAGAACAAGTAGCAGAAGCATACATGCTCAAGAGGGATCACCCGAAATTCAAAGGCAACTGAATTTCGGCAACCGGGGCATCGAAGTCGGAATGCCGCGAAACTCACCGAGTCAAAGCGTTTCGCCGTTTGCGGAAGAAAGTCTGATGTAGAACAAGTAGCAGAAGCATACATGCTCAAGAGGGATCACCCGAAATTCAAAGGCAACTGAATTTCGGCAACCGGGGCATCGAAGTCGGAATGCCGCGAAACTCACCGAGTCAAAGCGTTTCGCCGTTTGCGGAAGAAGTCTGATGTAGAACAAGTAGCAGAAGCATACATGCTCAAGAGGGATCACCCGAAATTCAAAGGCAACTGAATTTCGGCAACCGGGGCATCGAAGTCGGAATGCCGCGAAACTCACCGAGTCAAAGCGTTTCGCCGTTTGCGGAAGAAAGTCTGATGTAGAACAAGTAGCAGAAGCATACATGCTCAAGAGGGATCACCCGAAATTCAAAGGCAACTGAATTTCGGCAACCGGGGCATCGAAGTCGGAATGCCGCGAAACTCACCGAGTCAAAGCGTTTCGCCGTTTGCGGAAGAAAGTCTGATGTAGAACAAGTAGCAGAAGCATACATGCTCAAGAGGGATCACCCGAAATTCAAAGGCAACTGAATTTCGGCAACCGGGGCATCGAAGTCGGAATGCCGCGAAACTCACCGAGTCAAAGCGTTTCGCCGTTTGCGGAAGAAGTCTGATGTAGAACAAGTAGCAGAAGCATACATGCTCAAGAGGGATCACCCGAAATTCAAAGGCAACTGAATTTCGGCAACCGGGGCATCGAAGTCGGAATGCCGCGAAACTCACCGAGTCAAAGCGTTTCGCCGTTTGCGGAAGAAGTCTGATGTAGAACAAGTAGCAGAAGCATACATGCTCAAGAGGGATCACCCGAAATTCAAAGGCAACTGAATTTCGGCAACCGGGGCATCGAAGTCGGAATGCCGCGAAACTCACCGAGTCAAAGCGTTTCGCCGTTTGCGGAAGAAGTCTGATGTAGAACAAGTAGCAGAAGCATACATGCTCAAGAGGGATCACCCGAAATTCAAAGGCAACTGAATTTCGGCAACCGGGGCATCGAAGTCGGAATGCCGCGAAACTCACCGAGTCAAAGCGTTTCGCCGTTTGCGGAAGAAAGTCTGATGTAGAACAAGTAGCAGAAGCATACATGCTCAAGAGGGATCACCCGAAATTCAAAGGCAACTGAATTTCGGCAACCGGGGCATCGAAGTCGGAATGCCGCGAAACTCACCGAGTCAAAGCGTTTCGCCGTTTGCGGAAGAAGTCTGATGTAGAACAAGTAGCAGAAGCATACATGCTCAAGAGGGATCACCCGAAATTCAAAGGCAACTGAATTTCGGCAACCGGGGCATCGAAGTCGGAATGCCGCGAAACTCACCGAGTCAAAGCGTTTCGCCGTTTGCGGAAGAAAGTCTGATGTAGAACAAGTAGCAGAAGCATACATGCTCAAGAGGGATCACCCGAAATTCAAAGGCAACTGAATTTCGGCAACCGGGGCATCGAAGTCGGAATGCCGCGAAACTCACCGAGTCAAAGCGTTTCGCCGTTTGCGGAAGAAAGTCTGATGTAGAACAAGTAGCAGAAGCATACATGCTCAAGAGGGATCACCCGAAATTCAAAGGCAACTGAATTTCGGCAACCGGGGCATCGAAGTCGGAATGCCGCGAAACTCACCGAGTCAAAGCGTTTCGCCGTTTGCGGAAGAAGTCTGATGTAGAACAAGTAGCAGAAGCATACATGCTCAAGAGGGATCACCCGAAATTCAAAGGCAACTGAATTTCGGCAACCGGGGCATCGAAGTCGGAATGCCGCGAAACTCACCGAGTCAAAGCGTTTCGCCGTTTGCGGAAGAAGTCTGATGTAGAACAAGTAGCAGAAGCATACATGCTCAAGAGGGATCACCCGAAATTCAAAGGCAACTGAATTTCGGCAACCGGGGCATCGAAGTCGGAATGCCGCGAAACTCACCGAGTCAAAGCGTTTCGCCGTTTGCGGAAGAAAGTCTGATGTAGAACAAGTAGCAGAAGCATACATGCTCAAGAGGGATCACCCGAAATTCAAAGGCAACTGAATTTCGGCAACCGGGGCATCGAAGTCGGAATGCCGCGAAACTCACCGAGTCAAAGCGTTTCGCCGTTTGCGGAAGAAAGTCTGATGTAGAACAAGTAGCAGAAGCATACATGCTCAAGAGGGATCACCCGAAATTCAAAGGCAACTGAATTTCGGCAACCGGGGCATCGAAGTCGGAATGCCGCGAAACTCACCGAGTCAAAGCGTTTCGCCGTTTGCGGAAGAAAGTCTGATGTAGAACAAGTAGCAGAAGCATACATGCTCAAGAGGGATCACCCGAAATTCAAAGGCAACTGAATTTCGGCAACCGGGGCATCGAAGTCGGAATGCCGCGAAACTCACCGAGTCAAAGCGTTTCGCCGTTTGCGGAAGAAAGTCTGATGTAGAACAAGTAGCAGAAGCATACATGCTCAAGAGGGATCACCCGAAATTCAAAGGCAACTGAATTTCGGCAACCGGGGCATCGAAGTCGGAATGCCGCGAAACTCACCGAGTCAAAGCGTTTCGCCGTTTGCGGAAGAAGTCTGATGTAGAACAAGTAGCAGAAGCATACATGCTCAAGAGGGATCACCCGAAATTCAAAGGCAACTGAATTTCGGCAACCGGGGCATCGAAGTCGGAATGCCGCGAAACTCACCGAGTCAAAGCGTTTCGCCGTTTGCGGAAGAAGTCTGATGTAGAACAAGTAGCAGAAGCATACATGCTCAAGAGGGATCACCCGAAATTCAAAGGCAACTGAATTTCGGCAACCGGGGCATCGAAGTCGGAATGCCGCGAAACTCACCGAGTCAAAGCGTTTCGCCGTTTGCGGAAGAAGTCTGATGTAGAACAAGTAGCAGAAGCATACATGCTCAAGAGGGATCACCCGAAATTCAAAGGCAACTGAATTTCGGCAACCGGGGCATCGAAGTCGGAATGCCGCGAAACTCACCGAGTCAAAGCGTTTCGCCGTTTGCGGAAGAAAGTCTGATGTAGAACAAGTAGCAGAAGCATACATGCTCAAGAGGGATCACCCGAAATTCAAAGGCAACTGAATTTCGGCAACCGGGGCATCGAAGTCGGAATGCCGCGAAACTCACCGAGTCAAAGCGTTTCGCCGTTTGCGGAAGAAAGTGATGTAGAACAAGTAGCAGAAGCATACATGCTCAAGAGGGATCACCCGAAATTCAAAGGCAACTGAATTTCGGCAACCGGGGCATCGAAGTCGGAATGCCGCGAAACTCACCGAGTCAAAGCGTTTCGCCGTTTGCGGAAGAAGTCTGATGTAGAACAAGTAGCAGAAGCATACATGCTCAAGAGGGATCACCCGAAATTCAAAGGCAACTGAATTTCGGCAACCGGGGCATCGAAGTCGGAATGCCGCGAAACTCACCGAGTCAAAGCGTTTCGCCGTTTGCGGAAGAAGTCTGATGTAGAACAAGTAGCAGAAGCATACATGCTCAAGAGGGATCACCCGAAATTCAAAGGCAACTGAATTTCGGCAACCGGGGCATCGAAGTCGGAATGCCGCGAAACTCACCGAGTCAAAGCGTTTCGCCGTTTGCGGAAGAAAGTCTGATGTAGAACAAGTAGCAGAAGCATACATGCTCAAGAGGGATCACCCGAAATTCAAAGGCAACTGAATTTCGGCAACCGGGGCATCGAAGTCGGAATGCCGCGAAACTCACCGAGTCAAAGCGTTTCGCCGTTTGCGGAAGAAGTCTGATGTAGAACAAGTAGCAGAAGCATACATGCTCAAGAGGGATCACCCGAAATTCAAAGGCAACTGAATTTCGGCAACCGGGGCATCGAAGTCGGAATGCCGCGAAACTCACCGAGTCAAAGCGTTTCGCCGTTTGCGGAAGAAGTCTGATGTAGAACAAGTAGCAGAAGCATACATGCTCAAGAGGGATCACCCGAAATTCAAAGGCAACTGAATTTCGGCAACCGGGGCATCGAAGTCGGAATGCCGCGAAACTCACCGAGTCAAAGCGTTTCGCCGTTTGCGGAAGAAAGTCTGATGTAGAACAAGTAGCAGAAGCATACATGCTCAAGAGGGATCACCCGAAATTCAAAGGCAACTGAATTTCGGCAACCGGGCATCGAAGTCGGAATGCCGCGAAACTCACCGAGTCAAAGCGTTTCGCCGTTTGCGGAAGAAAGTCTGATGTAGAACAAGTAGCAGAAGCATACATGCTCAAGAGGGATCACCCGAAATTCAAAGGCAACTGAATTTCGGCAACCGGGCATCGAAGTCGGAATGCCGCGAAACTCACCGAGTCAAAGCGTTTCGCCGTTTGCGGAAGAAAGTCTGATGTAGAACAAGTAGCAGAAGCATACATGCTCAAGAGGGATCACCCGAAATTCAAAGGCAACTGAATTTCGGCAACCGGGGCATCGAAGTCGGAATGCCGCGAAACTCACCGAGTCAAAGCGTTTCGCCGTTTGCGGAAGAAAGTCTGATGTAGAACAAGTAGCAGAAGCATACATGCTCAAGAGGGATCACCCGAAATTCAAAGGCAACTGAATTTCGGCAACCGGGGCATCGAAGTCGGAATGCCGCGAAACTCACCGAGTCAAAGCGTTTCGCCGTTTGCGGAAGAAAGTCTGATGTAGAACAAGTAGCAGAAGCATACATGCTCAAGAGGGATCACCCGAAATTCAAAGGCAACTGAATTTCGGCAACCGGGGCATCGAAGTCGGAATGCCGCGAAACTCACCGAGTCAAAGCGTTTCGCCGTTTGCGGAAGAAGTCTGATGTAGAACAAGTAGCAGAAGCATACATGCTCAAGAGGGATCACCCGAAATTCAAAGGCAACTGAATTTCGGCAACCGGGGCATCGAAGTCGGAATGCCGCGAAACTCACCGAGTCAAAGCGTTTCGCCGTTTGCGGAAGAAGTCTGATGTAGAACAAGTAGCAGAAGCATACATGCTCAAGAGGGATCACCCGAAATTCAAAGGCAACTGAATTTCGGCAACCGGGGCATCGAAGTCGGAATGCCGCGAAACTCACCGAGTCAAAGCGTTTCGCCGTTTGCGGAAGAAAGTCTGATGTAGAACAAGTAGCAGAAGCATACATGCTCAAGAGGGATCACCCGAAATTCAAAGGCAACTGAATTTCGGCAACCGGGGCATCGAAGTCGGAATGCCGCGAAACTCACCGAGTCAAAGCGTTTCGCCGTTTGCGGAAGAAAGTCTGATGTAGAACAAGTAGCAGAAGCATACATGCTCAAGAGGGATCACCCGAAATTCAAAGGCAACTGAATTTCGGCAACCGGGGCATCGAAGTCGGAATGCCGCGAAACTCACCGAGTCAAAGCGTTTCGCCGTTTGCGGAAGAAGTCTGATGTAGAACAAGTAGCAGAAGCATACATGCTCAAGAGGGATCACCCGAAATTCAAAGGCAACTGAATTTCGGCAACCGGGGCATCGAAGTCGGAATGCCGCGAAACTCACCGAGTCAAAGCGTTTCGCCGTTTGCGGAAGAAGTCTGATGTAGAACAAGTAGCAGAAGCATACATGCTCAAGAGGGATCACCCGAAATTCAAAGGCAACTGAATTTCGGCAACCGGGGCATCGAAGTCGGAATGCCGCGAAACTCACCGAGTCAAAGCGTTTCGCCGTTTGCGGAAGAAAGTCTGATGTAGAACAAGTAGCAGAAGCATACATGCTCAAGAGGGATCACCCGAAATTCAAAGGCAACTGAATTTCGGCAACCGGGGCATCGAAGTCGGAATGCCGCGAAACTCACCGAGTCAAAGCGTTTCGCCGTTTGCGGAAGAAAGTCTGATGTAGAACAAGTAGCAGAAGCATACATGCTCAAGAGGGATCACCCGAAATTCAAAGGCAACTGAATTTCGGCAACCGGGGCATCGAAGTCGGAATGCCGCGAAACTCACCGAGTCAAAGCGTTTCGCCGTTTGCGGAAGAAGTCTGATGTAGAACAAGTAGCAGAAGCATACATGCTCAAGAGGGATCACCCGAAATTCAAAGGCAACTGAATTTCGGCAACCGGGGCATCGAAGTCGGAATGCCGCGAAACTCACCGAGTCAAAGCGTTTCGCCGTTTGCGGAAGAAAGTCTGATGTAGAACAAGTAGCAGAAGCATACATGCTCAAGAGGGATCACCCGAAATTCAAAGGCAACTGAATTTCGGCAACCGGGGCATCGAAGTCGGAATGCCGCGAAACTCACCGAGTCAAAGCGTTTCGCCGTTTGCGGAAGAAAGTCTGATGTAGAACAAGTAGCAGAAGCATACATGCTCAAGAGGGATCACCCGAAATTCAAAGGCAACTGAATTTCGGCAACCGGGGCATCGAAGTCGGAATGCCGCGAAACTCACCGAGTCAAAGCGTTTCGCCGTTTGCGGAAGAAGTCTGATGTAGAACAAGTAGCAGAAGCATACATGCTCAAGAGGGATCACCCGAAATTCAAAGGCAACTGAATTTCGGCAACCGGGGCATCGAAGTCGGAATGCCGCGAAACTCACCGAGTCAAAGCGTTTCGCCGTTTGCGGAAGAAAGTCTGATGTAGAACAAGTAGCAGAAGCATACATGCTCAAGAGGGATCACCCGAAATTCAAAGGCAACTGAATTTCGGCAACCGGGGCATCGAAGTCGGAATGCCGCGAAACTCACCGAGTCAAAGCGTTTCGCCGTTTGCGGAAGAAGTCTGATGTAGAACAAGTAGCAGAAGCATACATGCTCAAGAGGGATCACCCGAAATTCAAAGGCAACTGAATTTCGGCAACCGGGGCATCGAAGTCGGAATGCCGCGAAACTCACCGAGTCAAAGCGTTTCGCCGTTTGCGGAAGAAAGTCTGATGTAGAACAAGTAGCAGAAGCATACATGCTCAAGAGGGATCACCCGAAATTCAAAGGCAACTGAATTTCGGCAACCGGGCATCGAAGTCGGAATGCCGCGAAACTCACCGAGTCAAAGCGTTTCGCCGTTTGCGGAAGAAGTCTGATGTAGAACAAGTAGCAGAAGCATACATGCTCAAGAGGGATCACCCGAAATTCAAAGGCAACTGAATTTCGGCAACCGGGGCATCGAAGTCGGAATGCCGCGAAACTCACCGAGTCAAAGCGTTTCGCCGTTTGCGGAAGAAGTCTGATGTAGAACAAGTAGCAGAAGCATACATGCTCAAGAGGGATCACCCGAAATTCAAAGGCAACTGAATTTCGGCAACCGGGGCATCGAAGTCGGAATGCCGCGAAACTCACCGAGTCAAAGCGTTTCGCCGTTTGCGGAAGAAAGTCTGATGTAGAACAAGTAGCAGAAGCATACATGCTCAAGAGGGATCACCCGAAATTCAAAGGCAACTGAATTTCGGCAACCGGGGCATCGAAGTCGGAATGCCGCGAAACTCACCGAGTCAAAGCGTTTCGCCGTTTGCGGAAGAAAGTCTGATGTAGAACAAGTAGCAGAAGCATACATGCTCAAGAGGGATCACCCGAAATTCAAAGGCAACTGAATTTCGGCAACCGGGGCATCGAAGTCGGAATGCCGCGAAACTCACCGAGTCAAAGCGTTTCGCCGTTTGCGGAAGAAAGTCTGATGTAGAACAAGTAGCAGAAGCATACATGCTCAAGAGGGATCACCCGAAATTCAAAGGCAACTGAATTTCGGCAACCGGGGCATCGAAGTCGGAATGCCGCGAAACTCACCGAGTCAAAGCGTTTCGCCGTTTGCGGAAGAAAGTCTGATGTAGAACAAGTAGCAGAAGCATACATGCTCAAGAGGGATCACCCGAAATTCAAAGGCAACTGAATTTCGGCAACCGGGGCATCGAAGTCGGAATGCCGCGAAACTCACCGAGTCAAAGCGTTTCGCCGTTTGCGGAAGAAAGTCTGATGTAGAACAAGTAGCAGAAGCATACATGCTCAAGAGGGATCACCCGAAATTCAAAGGCAACTGAATTTCGGCAACCGGGGCATCGAAGTCGGAATGCCGCGAAACTCACCGAGTCAAAGCGTTTCGCCGTTTGCGGAAGAAAGTCTGATGTAGAACAAGTAGCAGAAGCATACATGCTCAAGAGGGATCACCCGAAATTCAAAGGCAACTGAATTTCGGCAACCGGGGCATCGAAGTCGGAATGCCGCGAAACTCACCGAGTCAAAGCGTTTCGCCGTTTGCGGAAGAAAGTCTGATGTAGAACAAGTAGCAGAAGCATACATGCTCAAGAGGGATCACCCGAAATTCAAAGGCAACTGAATTTCGGCAACCGGGGCATCGAAGTCGGAATGCCGCGAAACTCACCGAGTCAAAGCGTTTCGCCGTTTGCGGAAGAAAGTCTGATGTAGAACAAGTAGCAGAAGCATACATGCTCAAGAGGGATCACCCGAAATTCAAAGGCAACTGAATTTCGGCAACCGGGGCATCGAAGTCGGAATGCCGCGAAACTCACCGAGTCAAAGCGTTTCGCCGTTTGCGGAAGAAAGTCTGATGTAGAACAAGTAGCAGAAGCATACATGCTCAAGAGGGATCACCCGAAATTCAAAGGCAACTGAATTTCGGCAACCGGGGCATCGAAGTCGGAATGCCGCGAAACTCACCGAGTCAAAGCGTTTCGCCGTTTGCGGAAGAAAGTCTGATGTAGAACAAGTAGCAGAAGCATACATGCTCAAGAGGGATCACCCGAAATTCAAAGGCAACTGAATTTCGGCAACCGGGGCATCGAAGTCGGAATGCCGCGAAACTCACCGAGTCAAAGCGTTTCGCCGTTTGCGGAAGAAAGTCTGATGTAGAACAAGTAGCAGAAGCATACATGCTCAAGAGGGATCACCCGAAATTCAAAGGCAACTGAATTTCGGCAACCGGGGCATCGAAGTCGGAATGCCGCGAAACTCACCGAGTCAAAGCGTTTCGCCGTTTGCGGAAGAAAGTCTGATGTAGAACAAGTAGCAGAAGCATACATGCTCAAGAGGGATCACCCGAAATTCAAAGGCAACTGAATTTCGGCAACCGGGGCATCGAAGTCGGAATGCCGCGAAACTCACCGAGTCAAAGCGTTTCGCCGTTTGCGGAAGAAAGTCTGATGTAGAACAAGTAGCAGAAGCATACATGCTCAAGAGGGATCACCCGAAATTCAAAGGCAACTGAATTTCGGCAACCGGGGCATCGAAGTCGGAATGCCGCGAAACTCACCGAGTCAAAGCGTTTCGCCGTTTGCGGAAGAAAGTCTGATGTAGAACAAGTAGCAGAAGCATACATGCTCAAGAGGGATCACCCGAAATTCAAAGGCAACTGAATTTCGGCAACCGGGGCATCGAAGTCGGAATGCCGCGAAACTCACCGAGTCAAAGCGTTTCGCCGTTTGCGGAAGAAAGTCTGATGTAGAACAAGTAGCAGAAGCATACATGCTCAAGAGGGATCACCCGAAATTCAAAGGCAACTGAATTTCGGCAACCGGGGCATCGAAGTCGGAATGCCGCGAAACTCACCGAGTCAAAGCGTTTCGCCGTTTGCGGAAGAAAGTCTGATGTAGAACAAGTAGCAGAAGCATACATGCTCAAGAGGGATCACCCGAAATTCAAAGGCAACTGAATTTCGGCAACCGGGGCATCGAAGTCGGAATGCCGCGAAACTCACCGAGTCAAAGCGTTTCGCCGTTTGCGGAAGAAAGTCTGATGTAGAACAAGTAGCAGAAGCATACATGCTCAAGAGGGATCACCCGAAATTCAAAGGCAACTGAATTTCGGCAACCGGGCATCGAAGTCGGAATGCCGCGAAACTCACCGAGTCAAAGCGTTTCGCCGTTTGCGGAAGAAAGTCTGATGTAGAACAAGTAGCAGAAGCATACATGCTCAAGAGGGATCACCCGAAATTCAAAGGCAACTGAATTTCGGCAACCGGGGCATCGAAGTCGGAATGCCGCGAAACTCACCGAGTCAAAGCGTTTCGCCGTTTGCGGAAGAAAGTCTGATGTAGAACAAGTAGCAGAAGCATACATGCTCAAGAGGGATCACCCGAAATTCAAAGGCAACTGAATTTCGGCAACCGGGCATCGAAGTCGGAATGCCGCGAAACTCACCGAGTCAAAGCGTTTCGCCGTTTGCGGAAGAAGTCTGATGTAGAACAAGTAGCAGAAGCATACATGCTCAAGAGGGATCACCCGAAATTCAAAGGCAACTGAATTTCGGCAACCGGGGCATCGAAGTCGGAATGCCGCGAAACTCACCGAGTCAAAGCGTTTCGCCGTTTGCGGAAGAAGTCTGATGTAGAACAAGTAGCAGAAGCATACATGCTCAAGAGGGATCACCCGAAATTCAAAGGCAACTGAATTTCGGCAACCGGGGCATCGAAGTCGGAATGCCGCGAAACTCACCGAGTCAAAGCGTTTCGCCGTTTGCGGAAGAAAGTCTGATGTAGAACAAGTAGCAGAAGCATACATGCTCAAGAGGGATCACCCGAAATTCAAAGGCAACTGAATTTCGGCAACCGGGGCATCGAAGTCGGAATGCCGCGAAACTCACCGAGTCAAAGCGTTTCGCCGTTTGCGGAAGAAAGTCTGATGTAGAACAAGTAGCAGAAGCATACATGCTCAAGAGGGATCACCCGAAATTCAAAGGCAACTGAATTTCGGCAACCGGGGCATCGAAGTCGGAATGCCGCGAAACTCACCGAGTCAAAGCGTTTCGCCGTTTGCGGAAGAAAGTCTGATGTAGAACAAGTAGCAGAAGCATACATGCTCAAGAGGGATCACCCGAAATTCAAAGGCAACTGAATTTCGGCAACCGGGGCATCGAAGTCGGAATGCCGCGAAACTCACCGAGTCAAAGCGTTTCGCCGTTTGCGGAAGAAGTCTGATGTAGAACAAGTAGCAGAAGCATACATGCTCAAGAGGGATCACCCGAAATTCAAAGGCAACTGAATTTCGGCAACCGGGGCATCGAAGTCGGAATGCCGCGAAACTCACCGAGTCAAAGCGTTTCGCCGTTTGCGGAAGAAAGTCTGATGTAGAACAAGTAGCAGAAGCATACATGCTCAAGAGGGATCACCCGAAATTCAAAGGCAACTGAATTTCGGCAACCGGGGCATCGAAGTCGGAATGCCGCGAAACTCACCGAGTCAAAGCGTTTCGCCGTTTGCGGAAGAAAGTCTGATGTAGAACAAGTAGCAGAAGCATACATGCTCAAGAGGGATCACCCGAAATTCAAAGGCAACTGAATTTCGGCAACCGGGGCATCGAAGTCGGAATGCCGCGAAACTCACCGAGTCAAAGCGTTTCGCCGTTTGCGGAAGAAAGTCTGATGTAGAACAAGTAGCAGAAGCATACATGCTCAAGAGGGATCACCCGAAATTCAAAGGCAACTGAATTTCGGCAACCGGGGCATCGAAGTCGGAATGCCGCGAAACTCACCGAGTCAAAGCGTTTCGCCGTTTGCGGAAGAAAGTCTGATGTAGAACAAGTAGCAGAAGCATACATGCTCAAGAGGGATCACCCGAAATTCAAAGGCAACTGAATTTCGGCAACCGGGGCATCGAAGTCGGAATGCCGCGAAACTCACCGAGTCAAAGCGTTTCGCCGTTTGCGGAAGAAAGTCTGATGTAGAACAAGTAGCAGAAGCATACATGCTCAAGAGGGATCACCCGAAATTCAAAGGCAACTGAATTTCGGCAACCGGGGCATCGAAGTCGGAATGCCGCGAAACTCACCGAGTCAAAGCGTTTCGCCGTTTGCGGAAGAAAGTCTGATGTAGAACAAGTAGCAGAAGCATACATGCTCAAGAGGGATCACCCGAAATTCAAAGGCAACTGAATTTCGGCAACCGGGGCATCGAAGTCGGAATGCCGCGAAACTCACCGAGTCAAAGCGTTTCGCCGTTTGCGGAAGAAGTCTGATGTAGAACAAGTAGCAGAAGCATACATGCTCAAGAGGGATCACCCGAAATTCAAAGGCAACTGAATTTCGGCAACCGGGGCATCGAAGTCGGAATGCCGCGAAACTCACCGAGTCAAAGCGTTTCGCCGTTTGCGGAAGAAAGTCTGATGTAGAACAAGTAGCAGAAGCATACATGCTCAAGAGGGATCACCCGAAATTCAAAGGCAACTGAATTTCGGCAACCGGGGCATCGAAGTCGGAATGCCGCGAAACTCACCGAGTCAAAGCGTTTCGCCGTTTGCGGAAGAAAGTCTGATGTAGAACAAGTAGCAGAAGCATACATGCTCAAGAGGGATCACCCGAAATTCAAAGGCAACTGAATTTCGGCAACCGGGGCATCGAAGTCGGAATGCCGCGAAACTCACCGAGTCAAAGCGTTTCGCCGTTTGCGGAAGAAAGTCTGATGTAGAACAAGTAGCAGAAGCATACATGCTCAAGAGGGATCACCCGAAATTCAAAGGCAACTGAATTTCGGCAACCGGGGCATCGAAGTCGGAATGCCGCGAAACTCACCGAGTCAAAGCGTTTCGCCGTTTGCGGAAGAAAGTCTGATGTAGAACAAGTAGCAGAAGCATACATGCTCAAGAGGGATCACCCGAAATTCAAAGGCAACTGAATTTCGGCAACCGGGGCATCGAAGTCGGAATGCCGCGAAACTCACCGAGTCAAAGCGTTTCGCCGTTTGCGGAAGAAGTCTGATGTAGAACAAGTAGCAGAAGCATACATGCTCAAGAGGGATCACCCGAAATTCAAAGGCAACTGAATTTCGGCAACCGGGGCATCGAAGTCGGAATGCCGCGAAACTCACCGAGTCAAAGCGTTTCGCCGTTTGCGGAAGAAAGTCTGATGTAGAACAAGTAGCAGAAGCATACATGCTCAAGAGGGATCACCCGAAATTCAAAGGCAACTGAATTTCGGCAACCGGGGCATCGAAGTCGGAATGCCGCGAAACTCACCGAGTCAAAGCGTTTCGCCGTTTGCGGAAGAAAGTCTGATGTAGAACAAGTAGCAGAAGCATACATGCTCAAGAGGGATCACCCGAAATTCAAAGGCAACTGAATTTCGGCAACCGGGGCATCGAAGTCGGAATGCCGCGAAACTCACCGAGTCAAAGCGTTTCGCCGTTTGCGGAAGAAAGTCTGATGTAGAACAAGTAGCAGAAGCATACATGCTCAAGAGGGATCACCCGAAATTCAAAGGCAACTGAATTTCGGCAACCGGGGCATCGAAGTCGGAATGCCGCGAAACTCACCGAGTCAAAGCGTTTCGCCGTTTGCGGAAGAAGTCTGATGTAGAACAAGTAGCAGAAGCATACATGCTCAAGAGGGATCACCCGAAATTCAAAGGCAACTGAATTTCGGCAACCGGGGCATCGAAGTCGGAATGCCGCGAAACTCACCGAGTCAAAGCGTTTCGCCGTTTGCGGAAGAAAGTCTGATGTAGAACAAGTAGCAGAAGCATACATGCTCAAGAGGGATCACCCGAAATTCAAAGGCAACTGAATTTCGGCAACCGGGGCATCGAAGTCGGAATGCCGCGAAACTCACCGAGTCAAAGCGTTTCGCCGTTTGCGGAAGAAAGTCTGATGTAGAACAAGTAGCAGAAGCATACATGCTCAAGAGGGATCACCCGAAATTCAAAGGCAACTGAATTTCGGCAACCGGGGCATCGAAGTCGGAATGCCGCGAAACTCACCGAGTCAAAGCGTTTCGCCGTTTGCGGAAGAAAGTCTGATGTAGAACAAGTAGCAGAAGCATACATGCTCAAGAGGGATCACCCGAAATTCAAAGGCAACTGAATTTCGGCAACCGGGGCATCGAAGTCGGAATGCCGCGAAACTCACCGAGTCAAAGCGTTTCGCCGTTTGCGGAAGAAGTCTGATGTAGAACAAGTAGCAGAAGCATACATGCTCAAGAGGGATCACCCGAAATTCAAAGGCAACTGAATTTCGGCAACCGGGGCATCGAAGTCGGAATGCCGCGAAACTCACCGAGTCAAAGCGTTTCGCCGTTTGCGGAAGAAAGTCTGATGTAGAACAAGTAGCAGAAGCATACATGCTCAAGAGGGATCACCCGAAATTCAAAGGCAACTGAATTTCGGCAACCGGGGCATCGAAGTCGGAATGCCGCGAAACTCACCGAGTCAAAGCGTTTCGCCGTTTGCGGAAGAAGTCTGATGTAGAACAAGTAGCAGAAGCATACATGCTCAAGAGGGATCACCCGAAATTCAAAGGCAACTGAATTTCGGCAACCGGGGCATCGAAGTCGGAATGCCGCGAAACTCACCGAGTCAAAGCGTTTCGCCGTTTGCGGAAGAAAGTCTGATGTAGAACAAGTAGCAGAAGCATACATGCTCAAGAGGGATCACCCGAAATTCAAAGGCAACTGAATTTCGGCAACCGGGGCATCGAAGTCGGAATGCCGCGAAACTCACCGAGTCAAAGCGTTTCGCCGTTTGCGGAAGAAAGTCTGATGTAGAACAAGTAGCAGAAGCATACATGCTCAAGAGGGATCACCCGAAATTCAAAGGCAACTGAATTTCGGCAACCGGGCATCGAAGTCGGAATGCCGCGAAACTCACCGAGTCAAAGCGTTTCGCCGTTTGCGGAAGAAAGTCTGATGTAGAACAAGTAGCAGAAGCATACATGCTCAAGAGGGATCACCCGAAATTCAAAGGCAACTGAATTTCGGCAACCGGGGCATCGAAGTCGGAATGCCGCGAAACTCACCGAGTCAAAGCGTTTCGCCGTTTGCGGAAGAAAGTCTGATGTAGAACAAGTAGCAGAAGCATACATGCTCAAGAGGGATCACCCGAAATTCAAAGGCAACTGAATTTCGGCAACCGGGGCATCGAAGTCGGAATGCCGCGAAACTCACCGAGTCAAAGCGTTTCGCCGTTTGCGGAAGAAAGTCTGATGTAGAACAAGTAGCAGAAGCATACATGCTCAAGAGGGATCACCCGAAATTCAAAGGCAACTGAATTTCGGCAACCGGGGCATCGAAGTCGGAATGCCGCGAAACTCACCGAGTCAAAGCGTTTCGCCGTTTGCGGAAGAAAGTCTGATGTAGAACAAGTAGCAGAAGCATACATGCTCAAGAGGGATCACCCGAAATTCAAAGGCAACTGAATTTCGGCAACCGGGGCATCGAAGTCGGAATGCCGCGAAACTCACCGAGTCAAAGCGTTTCGCCGTTTGCGGAAGAAAGTCTGATGTAGAACAAGTAGCAGAAGCATACATGCTCAAGAGGGATCACCCGAAATTCAAAGGCAACTGAATTTCGGCAACCGGGCATCGAAGTCGGAATGCCGCGAAACTCACCGAGTCAAAGCGTTTCGCCGTTTGCGGAAGAAAGTCTGATGTAGAACAAGTAGCAGAAGCATACATGCTCAAGAGGGATCACCCGAAATTCAAAGGCAACTGAATTTCGGCAACCGGGGCATCGAAGTCGGAATGCCGCGAAACTCACCGAGTCAAAGCGTTTCGCCGTTTGCGGAAGAAAGTCTGATGTAGAACAAGTAGCAGAAGCATACATGCTCAAGAGGGATCACCCGAAATTCAAAGGCAACTGAATTTCGGCAACCGGGGCATCGAAGTCGGAATGCCGCGAAACTCACCGAGTCAAAGCGTTTCGCCGTTTGCGGAAGAAAGTCTGATGTAGAACAAGTAGCAGAAGCATACATGCTCAAGAGGGATCACCCGAAATTCAAAGGCAACTGAATTTCGGCAACCGGGGCATCGAAGTCGGAATGCCGCGAAACTCACCGAGTCAAAGCGTTTCGCCGTTTGCGGAAGAAAGTCTGATGTAGAACAAGTAGCAGAAGCATACATGCTCAAGAGGGATCACCCGAAATTCAAAGGCAACTGAATTTCGGCAACCGGGGCATCGAAGTCGGAATGCCGCGAAACTCACCGAGTCAAAGCGTTTCGCCGTTTGCGGAAGAAAGTCTGATGTAGAACAAGTAGCAGAAGCATACATGCTCAAGAGGGATCACCCGAAATTCAAAGGCAACTGAATTTCGGCAACCGGGGCATCGAAGTCGGAATGCCGCGAAACTCACCGAGTCAAAGCGTTTCGCCGTTTGCGGAAGAAAGTCTGATGTAGAACAAGTAGCAGAAGCATACATGCTCAAGAGGGATCACCCGAAATTCAAAGGCAACTGAATTTCGGCAACCGGGGCATCGAAGTCGGAATGCCGCGAAACTCACCGAGTCAAAGCGTTTCGCCGTTTGCGGAAGAAAGTCTGATGTAGAACAAGTAGCAGAAGCATACATGCTCAAGAGGGATCACCCGAAATTCAAAGGCAACTGAATTTCGGCAACCGGGGCATCGAAGTCGGAATGCCGCGAAACTCACCGAGTCAAAGCGTTTCGCCGTTTGCGGAAGAAGTCTGATGTAGAACAAGTAGCAGAAGCATACATGCTCAAGAGGGATCACCCGAAATTCAAAGGCAACTGAATTTCGGCAACCGGGGCATCGAAGTCGGAATGCCGCGAAACTCACCGAGTCAAAGCGTTTCGCCGTTTGCGGAAGAAAGTCTGATGTAGAACAAGTAGCAGAAGCATACATGCTCAAGAGGGATCACCCGAAATTCAAAGGCAACTGAATTTCGGCAACCGGGGCATCGAAGTCGGAATGCCGCGAAACTCACCGAGTCAAAGCGTTTCGCCGTTTGCGGAAGAAAGTCTGATGTAGAACAAGTAGCAGAAGCATACATGCTCAAGAGGGATCACCCGAAATTCAAAGGCAACTGAATTTCGGCAACCGGGGCATCGAAGTCGGAATGCCGCGAAACTCACCGAGTCAAAGCGTTTCGCCGTTTGCGGAAGAAAGTCTGATGTAGAACAAGTAGCAGAAGCATACATGCTCAAGAGGGATCACCCGAAATTCAAAGGCAACTGAATTTCGGCAACCGGGCATCGAAGTCGGAATGCCGCGAAACTCACCGAGTCAAAGCGTTTCGCCGTTTGCGGAAGAAAGTCTGATGTAGAACAAGTAGCAGAAGCATACATGCTCAAGAGGGATCACCCGAAATTCAAAGGCAACTGAATTTCGGCAACCGGGGCATCGAAGTCGGAATGCCGCGAAACTCACCGAGTCAAAGCGTTTCGCCGTTTGCGGAAGAAAGTCTGATGTAGAACAAGTAGCAGAAGCATACATGCTCAAGAGGGATCACCCGAAATTCAAAGGCAACTGAATTTCGGCAACCGGGGCATCGAAGTCGGAATGCCGCGAAACTCACCGAGTCAAAGCGTTTCGCCGTTTGCGGAAGAAAGTCTGATGTAGAACAAGTAGCAGAAGCATACATGCTCAAGAGGGATCACCCGAAATTCAAAGGCAACTGAATTTCGGCAACCGGGGCATCGAAGTCGGAATGCCGCGAAACTCACCGAGTCAAAGCGTTTCGCCGTTTGCGGAAGAAAGTCTGATGTAGAACAAGTAGCAGAAGCATACATGCTCAAGAGGGATCACCCGAAATTCAAAGGCAACTGAATTTCGGCAACCGGGGCATCGAAGTCGGAATGCCGCGAAACTCACCGAGTCAAAGCGTTTCGCCGTTTGCGGAAGAAAGTCTGATGTAGAACAAGTAGCAGAAGCATACATGCTCAAGAGGGATCACCCGAAATTCAAAGGCAACTGAATTTCGGCAACCGGGGCATCGAAGTCGGAATGCCGCGAAACTCACCGAGTCAAAGCGTTTCGCCGTTTGCGGAAGAAAGTCTGATGTAGAACAAGTAGCAGAAGCATACATGCTCAAGAGGGATCACCCGAAATTCAAAGGCAACTGAATTTCGGCAACCGGGGCATCGAAGTCGGAATGCCGCGAAACTCACCGAGTCAAAGCGTTTCGCCGTTTGCGGAAGAAGTCTGATGTAGAACAAGTAGCAGAAGCATACATGCTCAAGAGGGATCACCCGAAATTCAAAGGCAACTGAATTTCGGCAACCGGGGCATCGAAGTCGGAATGCCGCGAAACTCACCGAGTCAAAGCGTTTCGCCGTTTGCGGAAGAAAGTCTGATGTAGAACAAGTAGCAGAAGCATACATGCTCAAGAGGGATCACCCGAAATTCAAAGGCAACTGAATTTCGGCAACCGGGCATCGAAGTCGGAATGCCGCGAAACTCACCGAGTCAAAGCGTTTCGCCGTTTGCGGAAGAAGTCTGATGTAGAACAAGTAGCAGAAGCATACATGCTCAAGAGGGATCACCCGAAATTCAAAGGCAACTGAATTTCGGCAACCGGGGCATCGAAGTCGGAATGCCGCGAAACTCACCGAGTCAAAGCGTTTCGCCGTTTGCGGAAGAAAGTCTGATGTAGAACAAGTAGCAGAAGCATACATGCTCAAGAGGGATCACCCGAAATTCAAAGGCAACTGAATTTCGGCAACCGGGGCATCGAAGTCGGAATGCCGCGAAACTCACCGAGTCAAAGCGTTTCGCCGTTTGCGGAAGAAAGTCTGATGTAGAACAAGTAGCAGAAGCATACATGCTCAAGAGGGATCACCCGAAATTCAAAGGCAACTGAATTTCGGCAACCGGGGCATCGAAGTCGGAATGCCGCGAAACTCACCGAGTCAAAGCGTTTCGCCGTTTGCGGAAGAAGTCTGATGTAGAACAAGTAGCAGAAGCATACATGCTCAAGAGGGATCACCCGAAATTCAAAGGCAACTGAATTTCGGCAACCGGGGCATCGAAGTCGGAATGCCGCGAAACTCACCGAGTCAAAGCGTTTCGCCGTTTGCGGAAGAAGTCTGATGTAGAACAAGTAGCAGAAGCATACATGCTCAAGAGGGATCACCCGAAATTCAAAGGCAACTGAATTTCGGCAACCGGGGCATCGAAGTCGGAATGCCGCGAAACTCACCGAGTCAAAGCGTTTCGCCGTTTGCGGAAGAAAGTCTGATGTAGAACAAGTAGCAGAAGCATACATGCTCAAGAGGGATCACCCGAAATTCAAAGGCAACTGAATTTCGGCAACCGGGCATCGAAGTCGGAATGCCGCGAAACTCACCGAGTCAAAGCGTTTCGCCGTTTGCGGAAGAAAGTCTGATGTAGAACAAGTAGCAGAAGCATACATGCTCAAGAGGGATCACCCGAAATTCAAAGGCAACTGAATTTCGGCAACCGGGCATCGAAGTCGGAATGCCGCGAAACTCACCGAGTCAAAGCGTTTCGCCGTTTGCGGAAGAAAGTCTGATGTAGAACAAGTAGCAGAAGCATACATGCTCAAGAGGGATCACCCGAAATTCAAAGGCAACTGAATTTCGGCAACCGGGGCATCGAAGTCGGAATGCCGCGAAACTCACCGAGTCAAAGCGTTTCGCCGTTTGCGGAAGAAAGTCTGATGTAGAACAAGTAGCAGAAGCATACATGCTCAAGAGGGATCACCCGAAATTCAAAGGCAACTGAATTTCGGCAACCGGGGCATCGAAGTCGGAATGCCGCGAAACTCACCGAGTCAAAGCGTTTCGCCGTTTGCGGAAGAAAGTCTGATGTAGAACAAGTAGCAGAAGCATACATGCTCAAGAGGGATCACCCGAAATTCAAAGGCAACTGAATTTCGGCAACCGGGGCATCGAAGTCGGAATGCCGCGAAACTCACCGAGTCAAAGCGTTTCGCCGTTTGCGGAAGAAAGTCTGATGTAGAACAAGTAGCAGAAGCATACATGCTCAAGAGGGATCACCCGAAATTCAAAGGCAACTGAATTTCGGCAACCGGGGCATCGAAGTCGGAATGCCGCGAAACTCACCGAGTCAAAGCGTTTCGCCGTTTGCGGAAGAAAGTCTGATGTAGAACAAGTAGCAGAAGCATACATGCTCAAGAGGGATCACCCGAAATTCAAAGGCAACTGAATTTCGGCAACCGGGGCATCGAAGTCGGAATGCCGCGAAACTCACCGAGTCAAAGCGTTTCGCCGTTTGCGGAAGAAAGTCTGATGTAGAACAAGTAGCAGAAGCATACATGCTCAAGAGGGATCACCCGAAATTCAAAGGCAACTGAATTTCGGCAACCGGGGCATCGAAGTCGGAATGCCGCGAAACTCACCGAGTCAAAGCGTTTCGCCGTTTGCGGAAGAAAGTCTGATGTAGAACAAGTAGCAGAAGCATACATGCTCAAGAGGGATCACCCGAAATTCAAAGGCAACTGAATTTCGGCAACCGGGGCATCGAAGTCGGAATGCCGCGAAACTCACCGAGTCAAAGCGTTTCGCCGTTTGCGGAAGAAAGTCTGATGTAGAACAAGTAGCAGAAGCATACATGCTCAAGAGGGATCACCCGAAATTCAAAGGCAACTGAATTTCGGCAACCGGGGCATCGAAGTCGGAATGCCGCGAAACTCACCGAGTCAAAGCGTTTCGCCGTTTGCGGAAGAAAGTCTGATGTAGAACAAGTAGCAGAAGCATACATGCTCAAGAGGGATCACCCGAAATTCAAAGGCAACTGAATTTCGGCAACCGGGGCATCGAAGTCGGAATGCCGCGAAACTCACCGAGTCAAAGCGTTTCGCCGTTTGCGGAAGAAAGTCTGATGTAGAACAAGTAGCAGAAGCATACATGCTCAAGAGGGATCACCCGAAATTCAAAGGCAACTGAATTTCGGCAACCGGGGCATCGAAGTCGGAATGCCGCGAAACTCACCGAGTCAAAGCGTTTCGCCGTTTGCGGAAGAAAGTCTGATGTAGAACAAGTAGCAGAAGCATACATGCTCAAGAGGGATCACCCGAAATTCAAAGGCAACTGAATTTCGGCAACCGGGGCATCGAAGTCGGAATGCCGCGAAACTCACCGAGTCAAAGCGTTTCGCCGTTTGCGGAAGAAAGTCTGATGTAGAACAAGTAGCAGAAGCATACATGCTCAAGAGGGATCACCCGAAATTCAAAGGCAACTGAATTTCGGCAACCGGGGCATCGAAGTCGGAATGCCGCGAAACTCACCGAGTCAAAGCGTTTCGCCGTTTGCGGAAGAAAGTCTGATGTAGAACAAGTAGCAGAAGCATACATGCTCAAGAGGGATCACCCGAAATTCAAAGGCAACTGAATTTCGGCAACCGGGGCATCGAAGTCGGAATGCCGCGAAACTCACCGAGTCAAAGCGTTTCGCCGTTTGCGGAAGAAGTCTGATGTAGAACAAGTAGCAGAAGCATACATGCTCAAGAGGGATCACCCGAAATTCAAAGGCAACTGAATTTCGGCAACCGGGGCATCGAAGTCGGAATGCCGCGAAACTCACCGAGTCAAAGCGTTTCGCCGTTTGCGGAAGAAGTCTGATGTAGAACAAGTAGCAGAAGCATACATGCTCAAGAGGGATCACCCGAAATTCAAAGGCAACTGAATTTCGGCAACCGGGCATCGAAGTCGGAATGCCGCGAAACTCACCGAGTCAAAGCGTTTCGCCGTTTGCGGAAGAAAGTCTGATGTAGAACAAGTAGCAGAAGCATACATGCTCAAGAGGGATCACCCGAAATTCAAAGGCAACTGAATTTCGGCAACCGGGGCATCGAAGTCGGAATGCCGCGAAACTCACCGAGTCAAAGCGTTTCGCCGTTTGCGGAAGAAAGTCTGATGTAGAACAAGTAGCAGAAGCATACATGCTCAAGAGGGATCACCCGAAATTCAAAGGCAACTGAATTTCGGCAACCGGGCATCGAAGTCGGAATGCCGCGAAACTCACCGAGTCAAAGCGTTTCGCCGTTTGCGGAAGAAAGTCTGATGTAGAACAAGTAGCAGAAGCATACATGCTCAAGAGGGATCACCCGAAATTCAAAGGCAACTGAATTTCGGCAACCGGGGCATCGAAGTCGGAATGCCGCGAAACTCACCGAGTCAAAGCGTTTCGCCGTTTGCGGAAGAAGTCTGATGTAGAACAAGTAGCAGAAGCATACATGCTCAAGAGGGATCACCCGAAATTCAAAGGCAACTGAATTTCGGCAACCGGGGCATCGAAGTCGGAATGCCGCGAAACTCACCGAGTCAAAGCGTTTCGCCGTTTGCGGAAGAAAGTCTGATGTAGAACAAGTAGCAGAAGCATACATGCTCAAGAGGGATCACCCGAAATTCAAAGGCAACTGAATTTCGGCAACCGGGGCATCGAAGTCGGAATGCCGCGAAACTCACCGAGTCAAAGCGTTTCGCCGTTTGCGGAAGAAAGTCTGATGTAGAACAAGTAGCAGAAGCATACATGCTCAAGAGGGATCACCCGAAATTCAAAGGCAACTGAATTTCGGCAACCGGGCATCGAAGTCGGAATGCCGCGAAACTCACCGAGTCAAAGCGTTTCGCCGTTTGCGGAAGAAAGTATGATGTAGAACAAGTAGCAGAAGCATACATGCTCAAGAGGGATCACCCGAAATTCAAAGGCAACTGAATTTCGGCAACCGGGGCATCGAAGTCGGAATGCCGCGAAACTCACCGAGTCAAAGCGTTTCGCCGTTTGCGGAAGAAAGTCTGATGTAGAACAAGTAGCAGAAGCATACATGCTCAAGAGGGATCACCCGAAATTCAAAGGCAACTGAATTTCGGCAACCGGGGCATCGAAGTCGGAATGCCGCGAAACTCACCGAGTCAAAGCGTTTCGCCGTTTGCGGAAGAAAGTCTGATGTAGAACAAGTAGCAGAAGCATACATGCTCAAGAGGGATGACCCGAAATTCAAAGGCAACTAAATTTCGACAACCGGGGCATCGAAGTCGGAATGCCGCGAAACTCACCGAGTCAAAGCCTTTCGCCGTTTGCGGAAGAAGGTATGATGTAGAACAAGTAGCAGAAGCATACATGCTCAAGAGGGATCACCCGAAATTCAAAGGCAACTGAATTTCGGCAACCGGGGCATCGAAGTCGGAATGCCTCGAAACTCACCGAGTCAAAGCTTTTCGCCGTTTGCGGAAGAAAGGGATGTAGAACAAGTAGCAGAAGCATACATGCTCAAGAGGGATCACCCGAAATTCAAAGGCAACTGAATTTCGGCAACCGGGGCATCGAAGTCGGAATGCCGCGAAACTAACCGAGTCAAAGCGTTTCGCCGTTTGCGGAAGAAAGTCTGATGTAGAAAAAAAAGAAG
>CM055351.1:465291-513846 GCA_029228515.1 Populus alba x Populus x berolinensis | reverse complement strand
AAGCATACATGCTCAAGAGGGATCACCCGAAATTCAAAGGCAACTGAATTTCGGCAACCGGGGCATCGAAGTCGGAAACCGCGAAACTCACCGAGTCAAAGCGTTTCGCCGTTTTGCGGAAGAAAGTCTGATGGAGAACAAGTAGCAGAAGCATACATGCTCAAGAGGGATCACCCGAAATTCAAAGGCAACTGAATTCGGCAACCCGGGGCATCGAAGTCGGAATGCCGCAAACTCACCGAGTCGATCAAAGCGTTTCGCGTTTGGGAGAAAGTCTGATGGAGAACAAGTAGCAGAAGCATACATGCTCAAGAGGGATCACCCGAAATTCAAAGGCAACTGAATTTCGGCAACCGGGAATCGAAGTCGGAATGCCGCGAAAACTCACCGGATCAAAGTGATTCGCCGTTGGGGAAGAAAGTCTGATCCGAGAACAAGTAGCAGAAGCACACATGCACAAGAGAGGATCACCGCGAAATTCAAAGGTCAAATCAATTTCGGCAACCGGGTCATCGAAGTCGGAATGCCGCAAACTGCAGAGAAAACTCACCGAATCAAAGCGTTTCGCCGTTTGCGGGGAAGAAATAGGCTGAAGAAGAACCAAGTAGGCAGAAGCATACAATGCTCATGAAGGATCACCCGAAATTCAAAGGCAACTGAATTTCACCAACCTGGGCAATCGAAGTCCGAATGCCGCGAAACTCACCGAGTCAAAGCGTTTCGCCGTTTCCGGAAGAAAGGGTCTGATTGAGACCCAAGTAGCAGAAGCATACATTGCTCAAGAGGGATCAACCCAAATTCAAAGGGCAACTGAATTTCGGCAACCGGGGGATCGAAGGTGAGTGAATAATCCTGAAACTCCCATAGTGAAAGCGTTTCGCCGTTTGCGGAAGACAGTCAGATGGAGAACAAGTAACAGAATCATACATGCTCAAGAGGGATCACCCGGAAATTCCAAGGCAACTGAATTTCGGCAACCAGTATAAGGCATCGAAGTTGAATGCCGCGAAACTCACACGATTCAAAGCGTTTTCGCCGTTTGGGGAAGAAAGTCTGATGTAGAGACAAGTAGCAGAATCATACATGCTCAAGAGGGATCACCCGAAATTCAAAGGCAACTGAATTTCACCAACCGGGGCATCGAAGTCAGAATGCCGTGAAACTCACCGATTGAAAGCGTTTTCGCCGTTTAAGGAAGAAAGTCTGAAGTATAACAAGTAGCCGCAGCATACATGCTCAAGTAGATCAACCCAAATTCACAGGCAACTAAATTTCGGCAACAGGGGCAATCGGATAGTCGGAATAACCGCGAAACTCACCGAGTCGAAAAAGCGTTTCCCCCCGTTTGCGGAAGAAAGTCTGATGTAGAACAAGTAGCAGTAAGCATACATGCTCAAGAGGGATCACCCCGAAGTTCAAAGGCAACTCAATTTCGGCAACCGGGAATCGATGTCGGAATGCCGCGAAAGTCAACGAGTGTAGCTCTTTCTTCGCCGTTTGGGGAAGAAAGTCTGATGTAGAAGAAGTAGGCAAGAAGCAAACATGCTCAAGAAGGATCACCCGAAATTCAAAGGCAACTGAAATTTCACCAACCGGGGGATCGAAGTCATGAATGCCGCGAAACTCACCGATTGAAAGCGTTTCGCCCGATGTGCGGAAGAAAGTCTGATGTAAGAACAATTAGCAGAAGCATACATGCTCAAGAGGGATCACCCGAAGTTCAAAGGCAACTCATTTCGGCAACCGGGGAATCTATGTCGTAATGCCGCGAAAGTCACCGATTGTAAGCGTTTCGCCGTTATTGGGGAAGAAAGTCTGATGTAGAACACGTAGCAGAAGCATACCTGCCTCAAGAATGATCACCCGAAATTCAAAGGCAACTAAAATTTCACCAACCGGGGAATCGAAGTCATAATGCCGATAAACCCACCACCGATTGAAAGCGTTTCGCCGTTTTGGGAAGAAAGACTGCTGAAGAACAAGTATCAAAAGCATACATGCTCAAGAGGGATCACCCGAAATTCAAAGTCAACTGAATTTCGGCAACCGGGGCATCGAAGTCGGAATGCCGCGAAACAACACCGAGTCCAAGTTGTTTCGTCCGTTTGGGGAATAATGAACTGAACTAGAGAACAAGAAGCATAAAGCATACATGCGCAAGAAGGATCACCCGAAATTCAAAAGGCAACTGAATTTCACCACCGGGGCATCGAAGTCCGAATGCCGCGAAACTCACCGAATCCAAGCGTTTTCGGCCGTGTTCCGGAAGAAAGTCTGATGTAGACCAAGTAGCAGAAGCATACATGCTCAAGAAGGATCACCCGAAATTGAAAGGCAACTGAATTTCACCAACCGGGGGATCGACGTCAGAATGCCGCGAAACTCACCGATTGAAAGCGTTTCGCCGTTTGGGGAAGAAAGTCTGATGTAGAACAAGTAGCAGAAGCATACATGCTCAAGAGATCAGTTGAAATTCAAAGGCAACTGAATTTCGGCAACCGGGGCATCGAAGTCGGAATGCCGCGAAACTCACCGAGTCAAAGCGTTTCGCCGTTTGGGGAAGAAAGTCTGATGTAGAACAAGTAGCAGAAGCATACATGCTCAAGAAGGATCACCCGAAATTCAAAGGCAACTGAATTTCACCAACCGGGGGATCGAAGTCAGAATGCCGTGAAACTCACCGATTCAAAGCGTTTCGCCGTTTCCGGAAGAAAGTCTGATGTAGACCAAGTAGCAGAAGCATACATGCTCAAGAGGGATCACCCGAAATTCAAAGGCAACTGAATTTTGGCAACCAGGGGATCGAAGTCGGAATGTTGCGAAACTCACCGATTCAAAGCGTTTCGCCGTTTGCAGAAGAAAGTCTGATGTAGAACAACTAGCAGAAGCATACATGCTCAAGAGGCATCACCCGAAGTTCAAAGGCAACTCAATTTCGGCAACCGGGAATCGATGTCGGAATGCCGCGAAAGTCACCGAGTGTAAGCGTTTCGCCGTTTGGGGAAGAAAGTCTGATGTAGAACAAGTAGCAGAAGCATACATGCTCAAGAAGGATCACCCGAAATTCAAAGGCAACTGAATTTCACCAACCGGGGGATCGAAGTCCGAATGCCGCGAAACTCACCGAATCAAAGCGTTTCGCCGTTTCCGGAAGAAAGTCTGATGTAGACCAAGTAGCAGAAGCATACATGCTCAAGAAGGATCACCCGAAATTCAAAGGCAACTGAATTTCACCAACCGGGGGATCGAAGTCAGAATGCCGCGAAACTCACCGATTGAAAGCGTTTCGCCGTTTGGGGAAGAAAGTCTGATGTAGAACAAGTAGCAGAAGCATACATGCTCAAGAGATCAGTTGAAATTCAAAGGCAACTGAATTTCGGGCAACCGGAGGCATCGAAGTATCGGAATGCCGCGAAACTCACCGAGACAAAGCTGTTTTCGCCGTTTGCGGAAGGAAAGTCTGATGTAGAACCAGTAGCAGAAAGGCATAGAACATGCTCAATAAGGATCACCCGAAATTCAAAGGCAACAGAATTTCACCAACCGGGGCATCCGAAGTCAGAATGCCCGTGAAACTCACCTGATTCAGATGCGTTTTCCGCCGTTTCCGGAAGAAAGTCTAGAATGTAGACCAAGTAGCAGAAGCATACATGCTGCTGTCAAGAGGGATCACCCGAAATTCAAAGGCAACCCAATTTCGACAACCGGGGGAACGAAGTCAGAATGCCGCGAAACCCTCACCGATTCAAAGCGTTTCGTCCGTATGGGTAAGAAAGTCTGATGTAGAACAAGTAGCATAGCATAACATGCTCAAGAAGAATCACCCGAAATTCAAGAGGCAACTGAATTTCACCACCAACCGGGGGGTCGAAGTCAGAATGCCGCGAAACACACCGATTGAAAGCTTTTCGCCGTTTGGGGAAGAAAGTCTGATGTATAACAAGTAGCAGAAGCAATACAATGCTCAAGGAGGTGATCACCCGAAATTCAAAGGCAACTGAATTTCGGCAACCGGGGCATCGAAGTCGGAATGCTGCGAAACTCACCGTTCAAAGCGTTATGTCCGGTGCAGAAGAAGATCTGATGTAGGACCACACTAGCAGAAGCATACATGCTCCTGAGGGATTGTCTCCCGAAATTCAATGACAACTGAATTTCAAGCACTGGGGGCAATCGAAGGTGGAGATACCGCGAAACTCACTGAGTGAAAGCTTTTGGCGGTTTGCGAGAGAAAAGTCTGATGTAGAACCAGTAGCAGAATAAATACATGCTCAAGAGGGATCACACCCGAAATTCAAAGGCAACTGAATTTCGGCAACCATGGAATCGAAGTCGGAATACCGAGAAACTCACCGATTCAAAGCGTTTGCGCCGTATGGGGAAGAAAGTCTGATTTAGAACAAGTAGCAGAAGCATAAATGCTCAAGAGGGATCACCCTAAGTTCAAAGGCAACTCAATTTCGACAACCGGGGCATAGAAGTCAGAATGCAGCGAAACTCACGCGATTCAAAGCGTTTTCGCGCCGGTTTCCGGCAGAAAGTCAGATGTAGAACATGTATCAAAAGCATACATGCCCAAGAAGATCACCCCGAAATACAAAGGCAACTGAATTTCGGCAACCGGGGAATCGAAGTCGGAAGGCTCGCGAAACTCACCGATTCAAAAAGCGTTTCGTCGCCGTTTGCGGAAGAAAGTCTGATGTAGAACAAGTAGCAGAAGCATACATGCTCAAGAGGGATCACCCGAAATTCAAAGGCAACTGAATTTCGGCAACCGGGGCATCGAAGTCGGAATGCCGCGAAACTCACCGAGTCAAAGCGTTTCGCCGTTTGCGGAAGAAAGTCTGATGTAGAACAAGTAGCAGAAGCATACATGCTCAAGAGGGATCACCCGAAATTCAAAGGCAACTGAATTTCGGCAACCGGGGCATCGAAGTCGGAATGCCGCGAAACTCACCGAGTCAAAGCGTTTCGCCGTTTGCGGAAGAAAGTCTGATGTAGAACAAGTAGCAGAAGCATACATGCTCAAGAGGGATCACCCGAAATTCAAAGGCAACTGAATTTCGGCAACCGGGGCATCGAAGTCGGAATGCCGCGAAACTCACCGAGTCAAAGCGTTTCGCCGTTTGCGGAAGAAAGTCTGATGTAGAACAAGTAGCAGAAGCATACATGCTCAAGAGGGATCACCCGAAATTCAAAGGCAACTGAATTTCGGCAACCGGGCATCGAAGTCGGAATGCCGCGAAACTCACCGAGTCAAAGCGTTTCGCCGTTTGCGGAAGAAAGTCTGATGTAGAACAAGTAGCAGAAGCATACATGCTCAAGAGGGATCACCCGAAATTCAAAGGCAACTGAATTTCGGCAACCGGGGCATCGAAGTCGGAATGCCGCGAAACTCACCGAGTCAAAGCGTTTCGCCGTTTGCGGAAGAAAGTCTGATGTAGAACAAGTAGCAGAAGCATACATGCTCAAGAGGGATCACCCGAAATTCAAAGGCAACTGAATTTCGGCAACCGGGGCATCGAAGTCGGAATGCCGCGAAACTCACCGAGTCAAAGCGTTTCGCCGTTTGCGGAAGAAAGTCTGATGTAGAACAAGTAGCAGAAGCATACATGCTCAAGAGGGATCACCCGAAATTCAAAGGCAACTGAATTTCGGCAACCGGGGCATCGAAGTCGGAATGCCGCGAAACTCACCGAGTCAAAGCGTTTCGCCGTTTGCGGAAGAAAGTCTGATGTAGAACAAGTAGCAGAAGCATACATGCTCAAGAGGGATCACCCGAAATTCAAAGGCAACTGAATTTCGGCAACCGGGGCATCGAAGTCGGAATGCCGCGAAACTCACCGAGTCAAAGCGTTTCGCCGTTTGCGGAAGAAAGTCTGATGTAGAACAAGTAGCAGAAGCATACATGCTCAAGAGGGATCACCCGAAATTCAAAGGCAACTGAATTTCGGCAACCGGGGCATCGAAGTCGGAATGCCGCGAAACTCACCGAGTCAAAGCGTTTCGCCGTTTGCGGAAGAAAGTCTGATGTAGAACAAGTAGCAGAAGCATACATGCTCAAGAGGGATCACCCGAAATTCAAAGGCAACTGAATTTCGGCAACCGGGGCATCGAAGTCGGAATGCCGCGAAACTCACCGAGTCAAAGCGTTTCGCCGTTTGCGGAAGAAAGTCTGATGTAGAACAAGTAGCAGAAGCATACATGCTCAAGAGGGATCACCCGAAATTCAAAGGCAACTGAATTTCGGCAACCGGGGCATCGAAGTCGGAATGCCGCGAAACTCACCGAGTCAAAGCGTTTCGCCGTTTGCGGAAGAAAGTCTGATGTAGAACAAGTAGCAGAAGCATACATGCTCAAGAGGGATCACCCGAAATTCAAAGGCAACTGAATTTCGGCAACCGGGGCATCGAAGTCGGAATGCCGCGAAACTCACCGAGTCAAAGCGTTTCGCCGTTTGCGGAAGAAAGTCTGATGTAGAACAAGTAGCAGAAGCATACATGCTCAAGAGGGATCACCCGAAATTCAAAGGCAACTGAATTTCGGCAACCGGGGCATCGAAGTCGGAATGCCGCGAAACTCACCGAGTCAAAGCGTTTCGCCGTTTGCGGAAGAAGTCTGATGTAGAACAAGTAGCAGAAGCATACATGCTCAAGAGGGATCACCCGAAATTCAAAGGCAACTGAATTTCGGCAACCGGGGCATCGAAGTCGGAATGCCGCGAAACTCACCGAGTCAAAGCGTTTCGCCGTTTGCGGAAGAAAGTCTGATGTAGAACAAGTAGCAGAAGCATACATGCTCAAGAGGGATCACCCGAAATTCAAAGGCAACTGAATTTCGGCAACCGGGGCATCGAAGTCGGAATGCCGCGAAACTCACCGAGTCAAAGCGTTTCGCCGTTTGCGGAAGAAAGTCTGATGTAGAACAAGTAGCAGAAGCATACATGCTCAAGAGGGATCACCCGAAATTCAAAGGCAACTGAATTTCGGCAACCGGGGCATCGAAGTCGGAATGCCGCGAAACTCACCGAGTCAAAGCGTTTCGCCGTTTGCGGAAGAAAGTCTGATGTAGAACAAGTAGCAGAAGCATACATGCTCAAGAGGGATCACCCGAAATTCAAAGGCAACTGAATTTCGGCAACCGGGGCATCGAAGTCGGAATGCCGCGAAACTCACCGAGTCAAAGCGTTTCGCCGTTTGCGGAAGAAAGTCTGATGTAGAACAAGTAGCAGAAGCATACATGCTCAAGAGGGATCACCCGAAATTCAAAGGCAACTGAATTTCGGCAACCGGGGCATCGAAGTCGGAATGCCGCGAAACTCACCGAGTCAAAGCGTTTCGCCGTTTGCGGAAGAAAGTCTGATGTAGAACAAGTAGCAGAAGCATACATGCTCAAGAGGGATCACCCGAAATTCAAAGGCAACTGAATTTCGGCAACCGGGGCATCGAAGTCGGAATGCCGCGAAACTCACCGAGTCAAAGCGTTTCGCCGTTTGCGGAAGAAAGTCTGATGTAGAACAAGTAGCAGAAGCATACATGCTCAAGAGGGATCACCCGAAATTCAAAGGCAACTGAATTTCGGCAACCGGGGCATCGAAGTCGGAATGCCGCGAAACTCACCGAGTCAAAGCGTTTCGCCGTTTGCGGAAGAAAGTCTGATGTAGAACAAGTAGCAGAAGCATACATGCTCAAGAGGGATCACCCGAAATTCAAAGGCAACTGAATTTCGGCAACCGGGGCATCGAAGTCGGAATGCCGCGAAACTCACCGAGTCAAAGCGTTTCGCCGTTTGCGGAAGAAAGTCTGATGTAGAACAAGTAGCAGAAGCATACATGCTCAAGAGGGATCACCCGAAATTCAAAGGCAACTGAATTTCGGCAACCGGGGCATCGAAGTCGGAATGCCGCGAAACTCACCGAGTCAAAGCGTTTCGCCGTTTGCGGAAGAAAGTCTGATGTAGAACAAGTAGCAGAAGCATACATGCTCAAGAGGGATCACCCGAAATTCAAAGGCAACTGAATTTCGGCAACCGGGGCATCGAAGTCGGAATGCCGCGAAACTCACCGAGTCAAAGCGTTTCGCCGTTTGCGGAAGAAAGTCTGATGTAGAACAAGTAGCAGAAGCATACATGCTCAAGAGGGATCACCCGAAATTCAAAGGCAACTGAATTTCGGCAACCGGGGCATCGAAGTCGGAATGCCGCGAAACTCACCGAGTCAAAGCGTTTCGCCGTTTGCGGAAGAAAGTCTGATGTAGAACAAGTAGCAGAAGCATACATGCTCAAGAGGGATCACCCGAAATTCAAAGGCAACTGAATTTCGGCAACCGGGGCATCGAAGTCGGAATGCCGCGAAACTCACCGAGTCAAAGCGTTTCGCCGTTTGCGGAAGAAAGTCTGATGTAGAACAAGTAGCAGAAGCATACATGCTCAAGAGGGATCACCCGAAATTCAAAGGCAACTGAATTTCGGCAACCGGGGCATCGAAGTCGGAATGCCGCGAAACTCACCGAGTCAAAGCGTTTCGCCGTTTGCGGAAGAAAGTCTGATGTAGAACAAGTAGCAGAAGCATACATGCTCAAGAGGGATCACCCGAAATTCAAAGGCAACTGAATTTCGGCAACCGGGGCATCGAAGTCGGAATGCCGCGAAACTCACCGAGTCAAAGCGTTTCGCCGTTTGCGGAAGAAAGTCTGATGTAGAACAAGTAGCAGAAGCATACATGCTCAAGAGGGATCACCCGAAATTCAAAGGCAACTGAATTTCGGCAACCGGGGCATCGAAGTCGGAATGCCGCGAAACTCACCGAGTCAAAGCGTTTCGCCGTTTGCGGAAGAAAGTCTGATGTAGAACAAGTAGCAGAAGCATACATGCTCAAGAGGGATCACCCGAAATTCAAAGGCAACTGAATTTCGGCAACCGGGGCATCGAAGTCGGAATGCCGCGAAACTCACCGAGTCAAAGCGTTTCGCCGTTTGCGGAAGAAAGTCTGATGTAGAACAAGTAGCAGAAGCATACATGCTCAAGAGGGATCACCCGAAATTCAAAGGCAACTGAATTTCGGCAACCGGGGCATCGAAGTCGGAATGCCGCGAAACTCACCGAGTCAAAGCGTTTCGCCGTTTGCGGAAGAAAGTCTGATGTAGAACAAGTAGCAGAAGCATACATGCTCAAGAGGGATCACCCGAAATTCAAAGGCAACTGAATTTCGGCAACCGGGCATCGAAGTCGGAATGCCGCGAAACTCACCGAGTCAAAGCGTTTCGCCGTTTGCGGAAGAAAGTCTGATGTAGAACAAGTAGCAGAAGCATACATGCTCAAGAGGGATCACCCGAAATTCAAAGGCAACTGAATTTCGGCAACCGGGGCATCGAAGTCGGAATGCCGCGAAACTCACCGAGTCAAAGCGTTTCGCCGTTTGCGGAAGAAAGTCTGATGTAGAACAAGTAGCAGAAGCATACATGCTCAAGAGGGATCACCCGAAATTCAAAGGCAACTGAATTTCGGCAACCGGGGCATCGAAGTCGGAATGCCGCGAAACTCACCGAGTCAAAGCGTTTCGCCGTTTGCGGAAGAAAGTCTGATGTAGAACAAGTAGCAGAAGCATACATGCTCAAGAGGGATCACCCGAAATTCAAAGGCAACTGAATTTCGGCAACCGGGGCATCGAAGTCGGAATGCCGCGAAACTCACCGAGTCAAAGCGTTTCGCCGTTTGCGGAAGAAAGTCTGATGTAGAACAAGTAGCAGAAGCATACATGCTCAAGAGGGATCACCCGAAATTCAAAGGCAACTGAATTTCGGCAACCGGGGCATCGAAGTCGGAATGCCGCGAAACTCACCGAGTCAAAGCGTTTCGCCGTTTGCGGAAGAAAGTCTGATGTAGAACAAGTAGCAGAAGCATACATGCTCAAGAGGGATCACCCGAAATTCAAAGGCAACTGAATTTCGGCAACCGGGGCATCGAAGTCGGAATGCCGCGAAACTCACCGAGTCAAAGCGTTTCGCCGTTTGCGGAAGAAAGTCTGATGTAGAACAAGTAGCAGAAGCATACATGCTCAAGAGGGATCACCCGAAATTCAAAGGCAACTGAATTTCGGCAACCGGGGCATCGAAGTCGGAATGCCGCGAAACTCACCGAGTCAAAGCGTTTCGCCGTTTGCGGAAGAAAGTCTGATGTAGAACAAGTAGCAGAAGCATACATGCTCAAGAGGGATCACCCGAAATTCAAAGGCAACTGAATTTCGGCAACCGGGGCATCGAAGTCGGAATGCCGCGAAACTCACCGAGTCAAAGCGTTTCGCCGTTTGCGGAAGAAAGTCTGATGTAGAACAAGTAGCAGAAGCATACATGCTCAAGAGGGATCACCCGAAATTCAAAGGCAACTGAATTTCGGCAACCGGGGCATCGAAGTCGGAATGCCGCGAAACTCACCGAGTCAAAGCGTTTCGCCGTTTGCGGAAGAAAGTCTGATGTAGAACAAGTAGCAGAAGCATACATGCTCAAGAGGGATCACCCGAAATTCAAAGGCAACTGAATTTCGGCAACCGGGGCATCGAAGTCGGAATGCCGCGAAACTCACCGAGTCAAAGCGTTTCGCCGTTTGCGGAAGAAAGTCTGATGTAGAACAAGTAGCAGAAGCATACATGCTCAAGAGGGATCACCCGAAATTCAAAGGCAACTGAATTTCGGCAACCGGGGCATCGAAGTCGGAATGCCGCGAAACTCACCGAGTCAAAGCGTTTCGCCGTTTGCGGAAGAAAGTCTGATGTAGAACAAGTAGCAGAAGCATACATGCTCAAGAGGGATCACCCGAAATTCAAAGGCAACTGAATTTCGGCAACCGGGGCATCGAAGTCGGAATGCCGCGAAACTCACCGAGTCAAAGCGTTTCGCCGTTTGCGGAAGAAAGTCTGATGTAGAACAAGTAGCAGAAGCATACATGCTCAAGAGGGATCACCCGAAATTCAAAGGCAACTGAATTTCGGCAACCGGGGCATCGAAGTCGGAATGCCGCGAAACTCACCGAGTCAAAGCGTTTCGCCGTTTGCGGAAGAAAGTCTGATGTAGAACAAGTAGCAGAAGCATACATGCTCAAGAGGGATCACCCGAAATTCAAAGGCAACTGAATTTCGGCAACCGGGGCATCGAAGTCGGAATGCCGCGAAACTCACCGAGTCAAAGCGTTTCGCCGTTTGCGGAAGAAAGTCTGATGTAGAACAAGTAGCAGAAGCATACATGCTCAAGAGGGATCACCCGAAATTCAAAGGCAACTGAATTTCGGCAACCGGGGCATCGAAGTCGGAATGCCGCGAAACTCACCGAGTCAAAGCGTTTCGCCGTTTGCGGAAGAAAGTCTGATGTAGAACAAGTAGCAGAAGCATACATGCTCAAGAGGGATCACCCGAAATTCAAAGGCAACTGAATTTCGGCAACCGGGGCATCGAAGTCGGAATGCCGCGAAACTCACCGAGTCAAAGCGTTTCGCCGTTTGCGGAAGAAAGTCTGATGTAGAACAAGTAGCAGAAGCATACATGCTCAAGAGGGATCACCCGAAATTCAAAGGCAACTGAATTTCGGCAACCGGGGCATCGAAGTCGGAATGCCGCGAAACTCACCGAGTCAAAGCGTTTCGCCGTTTGCGGAAGAAAGTCTGATGTAGAACAAGTAGCAGAAGCATACATGCTCAAGAGGGATCACCCGAAATTCAAAGGCAACTGAATTTCGGCAACCGGGGCATCGAAGTCGGAATGCCGCGAAACTCACCGAGTCAAAGCGTTTCGCCGTTTGCGGAAGAAAGTCTGATGTAGAACAAGTAGCAGAAGCATACATGCTCAAGAGGGATCACCCGAAATTCAAAGGCAACTGAATTTCGGCAACCGGGGCATCGAAGTCGGAATGCCGCGAAACTCACCGAGTCAAAGCGTTTCGCCGTTTGCGGAAGAAAGTCTGATGTAGAACAAGTAGCAGAAGCATACATGCTCAAGAGGGATCACCCGAAATTCAAAGGCAACTGAATTTCGGCAACCGGGGCATCGAAGTCGGAATGCCGCGAAACTCACCGAGTCAAAGCGTTTCGCCGTTTGCGGAAGAAGTCTGATGTAGAACAAGTAGCAGAAGCATACATGCTCAAGAGGGATCACCCGAAATTCAAAGGCAACTGAATTTCGGCAACCGGGGCATCGAAGTCGGAATGCCGCGAAACTCACCGAGTCAAAGCGTTTCGCCGTTTGCGGAAGAAAGTCTGATGTAGAACAAGTAGCAGAAGCATACATGCTCAAGAGGGATCACCCGAAATTCAAAGGCAACTGAATTTCGGCAACCGGGGCATCGAAGTCGGAATGCCGCGAAACTCACCGAGTCAAAGCGTTTCGCCGTTTGCGGAAGAAAGTCTGATGTAGAACAAGTAGCAGAAGCATACATGCTCAAGAGGGATCACCCGAAATTCAAAGGCAACTGAATTTCGGCAACCGGGGCATCGAAGTCGGAATGCCGCGAAACTCACCGAGTCAAAGCGTTTCGCCGTTTGCGGAAGAAAGTCTGATGTAGAACAAGTAGCAGAAGCATACATGCTCAAGAGGGATCACCCGAAATTCAAAGGCAACTGAATTTCGGCAACCGGGGCATCGAAGTCGGAATGCCGCGAAACTCACCGAGTCAAAGCGTTTCGCCGTTTGCGGAAGAAAGTCTGATGTAGAACAAGTAGCAGAAGCATACATGCTCAAGAGGGATCACCCGAAATTCAAAGGCAACTGAATTTCGGCAACCGGGGCATCGAAGTCGGAATGCCGCGAAACTCACCGAGTCAAAGCGTTTCGCCGTTTGCGGAAGAAAGTCTGATGTAGAACAAGTAGCAGAAGCATACATGCTCAAGAGGGATCACCCGAAATTCAAAGGCAACTGAATTTCGGCAACCGGGGCATCGAAGTCGGAATGCCGCGAAACTCACCGAGTCAAAGCGTTTCGCCGTTTGCGGAAGAAAGTCTGATGTAGAACAAGTAGCAGAAGCATACATGCTCAAGAGGGATCACCCGAAATTCAAAGGCAACTGAATTTCGGCAACCGGGGCATCGAAGTCGGAATGCCGCGAAACTCACCGAGTCAAAGCGTTTCGCCGTTTGCGGAAGAAAGTCTGATGTAGAACAAGTAGCAGAAGCATACATGCTCAAGAGGGATCACCCGAAATTCAAAGGCAACTGAATTTCGGCAACCGGGGCATCGAAGTCGGAATGCCGCGAAACTCACCGAGTCAAAGCGTTTCGCCGTTTGCGGAAGAAAGTCTGATGTAGAACAAGTAGCAGAAGCATACATGCTCAAGAGGGATCACCCGAAATTCAAAGGCAACTGAATTTCGGCAACCGGGGCATCGAAGTCGGAATGCCGCGAAACTCACCGAGTCAAAGCGTTTCGCCGTTTGCGGAAGAAAGTCTGATGTAGAACAAGTAGCAGAAGCATACATGCTCAAGAGGGATCACCCGAAATTCAAAGGCAACTGAATTTCGGCAACCGGGGCATCGAAGTCGGAATGCCGCGAAACTCACCGAGTCAAAGCGTTTCGCCGTTTGCGGAAGAAAGTCTGATGTAGAACAAGTAGCAGAAGCATACATGCTCAAGAGGGATCACCCGAAATTCAAAGGCAACTGAATTTCGGCAACCGGGGCATCGAAGTCGGAATGCCGCGAAACTCACCGAGTCAAAGCGTTTCGCCGTTTGCGGAAGAAAGTCTGATGTAGAACAAGTAGCAGAAGCATACATGCTCAAGAGGGATCACCCGAAATTCAAAGGCAACTGAATTTCGGCAACCGGGCATCGAAGTCGGAATGCCGCGAAACTCACCGAGTCAAAGCGTTTCGCCGTTTGCGGAAGAAAGTCTGATGTAGAACAAGTAGCAGAAGCATACATGCTCAAGAGGGATCACCCGAAATTCAAAGGCAACTGAATTTCGGCAACCGGGGCATCGAAGTCGGAATGCCGCGAAACTCACCGAGTCAAAGCGTTTCGCCGTTTGCGGAAGAAAGTCTGATGTAGAACAAGTAGCAGAAGCATACATGCTCAAGAGGGATCACCCGAAATTCAAAGGCAACTGAATTTCGGCAACCGGGGCATCGAAGTCGGAATGCCGCGAAACTCACCGAGTCAAAGCGTTTCGCCGTTTGCGGAAGAAAGTCTGATGTAGAACAAGTAGCAGAAGCATACATGCTCAAGAGGGATCACCCGAAATTCAAAGGCAACTGAATTTCGGCAACCGGGGCATCGAAGTCGGAATGCCGCGAAACTCACCGAGTCAAAGCGTTTCGCCGTTTGCGGAAGAAAGTCTGATGTAGAACAAGTAGCAGAAGCATACATGCTCAAGAGGGATCACCCGAAATTCAAAGGCAACTGAATTTCGGCAACCGGGGCATCGAAGTCGGAATGCCGCGAAACTCACCGAGTCAAAGCGTTTCGCCGTTTGCGGAAGAAAGTCTGATGTAGAACAAGTAGCAGAAGCATACATGCTCAAGAGGGATCACCCGAAATTCAAAGGCAACTGAATTTCGGCAACCGGGGCATCGAAGTCGGAATGCCGCGAAACTCACCGAGTCAAAGCGTTTCGCCGTTTGCGGAAGAAAGTCTGATGTAGAACAAGTAGCAGAAGCATACATGCTCAAGAGGGATCACCCGAAATTCAAAGGCAACTGAATTTCGGCAACCGGGGCATCGAAGTCGGAATGCCGCGAAACTCACCGAGTCAAAGCGTTTCGCCGTTTGCGGAAGAAAGTCTGATGTAGAACAAGTAGCAGAAGCATACATGCTCAAGAGGGATCACCCGAAATTCAAAGGCAACTGAATTTCGGCAACCGGGGCATCGAAGTCGGAATGCCGCGAAACTCACCGAGTCAAAGCGTTTCGCCGTTTGCGGAAGAAAGTCTGATGTAGAACAAGTAGCAGAAGCATACATGCTCAAGAGGGATCACCCGAAATTCAAAGGCAACTGAATTTCGGCAACCGGGGCATCGAAGTCGGAATGCCGCGAAACTCACCGAGTCAAAGCGTTTCGCCGTTTGCGGAAGAAAGTCTGATGTAGAACAAGTAGCAGAAGCATACATGCTCAAGAGGGATCACCCGAAATTCAAAGGCAACTGAATTTCGGCAACCGGGGCATCGAAGTCGGAATGCCGCGAAACTCACCGAGTCAAAGCGTTTCGCCGTTTGCGGAAGAAAGTCTGATGTAGAACAAGTAGCAGAAGCATACATGCTCAAGAGGGATCACCCGAAATTCAAAGGCAACTGAATTTCGGCAACCGGGGCATCGAAGTCGGAATGCCGCGAAACTCACCGAGTCAAAGCGTTTCGCCGTTTGCGGAAGAAAGTCTGATGTAGAACAAGTAGCAGAAGCATACATGCTCAAGAGGGATCACCCGAAATTCAAAGGCAACTGAATTTCGGCAACCGGGGCATCGAAGTCGGAATGCCGCGAAACTCACCGAGTCAAAGCGTTTCGCCGTTTGCGGAAGAAAGTCTGATGTAGAACAAGTAGCAGAAGCATACATGCTCAAGAGGGATCACCCGAAATTCAAAGGCAACTGAATTTCGGCAACCGGGGCATCGAAGTCGGAATGCCGCGAAACTCACCGAGTCAAAGCGTTTCGCCGTTTGCGGAAGAAAGTCTGATGTAGAACAAGTAGCAGAAGCATACATGCTCAAGAGGGATCACCCGAAATTCAAAGGCAACTGAATTTCGGCAACCGGGGCATCGAAGTCGGAATGCCGCGAAACTCACCGAGTCAAAGCGTTTCGCCGTTTGCGGAAGAAAGTCTGATGTAGAACAAGTAGCAGAAGCATACATGCTCAAGAGGGATCACCCGAAATTCAAAGGCAACTGAATTTCGGCAACCGGGGCATCGAAGTCGGAATGCCGCGAAACTCACCGAGTCAAAGCGTTTCGCCGTTTGCGGAAGAAAGTCTGATGTAGAACAAGTAGCAGAAGCATACATGCTCAAGAGGGATCACCCGAAATTCAAAGGCAACTGAATTTCGGCAACCGGGGCATCGAAGTCGGAATGCCGCGAAACTCACCGAGTCAAAGCGTTTCGCCGTTTGCGGAAGAAAGTCTGATGTAGAACAAGTAGCAGAAGCATACATGCTCAAGAGGGATCACCCGAAATTCAAAGGCAACTGAATTTCGGCAACCGGGGCATCGAAGTCGGAATGCCGCGAAACTCACCGAGTCAAAGCGTTTCGCCGTTTGCGGAAGAAAGTCTGATGTAGAACAAGTAGCAGAAGCATACATGCTCAAGAGGGATCACCCGAAATTCAAAGGCAACTGAATTTCGGCAACCGGGGCATCGAAGTCGGAATGCCGCGAAACTCACCGAGTCAAAGCGTTTCGCCGTTTGCGGAAGAAAGTCTGATGTAGAACAAGTAGCAGAAGCATACATGCTCAAGAGGGATCACCCGAAATTCAAAGGCAACTGAATTTCGGCAACCGGGGCATCGAAGTCGGAATGCCGCGAAACTCACCGAGTCAAAGCGTTTCGCCGTTTGCGGAAGAAAGTCTGATGTAGAACAAGTAGCAGAAGCATACATGCTCAAGAGGGATCACCCGAAATTCAAAGGCAACTGAATTTCGGCAACCGGGGCATCGAAGTCGGAATGCCGCGAAACTCACCGAGTCAAAGCGTTTCGCCGTTTGCGGAAGAAAGTCTGATGTAGAACAAGTAGCAGAAGCATACATGCTCAAGAGGGATCACCCGAAATTCAAAGGCAACTGAATTTCGGCAACCGGGGCATCGAAGTCGGAATGCCGCGAAACTCACCGAGTCAAAGCGTTTCGCCGTTTGCGGAAGAAAGTCTGATGTAGAACAAGTAGCAGAAGCATACATGCTCAAGAGGGATCACCCGAAATTCAAAGGCAACTGAATTTCGGCAACCGGGGCATCGAAGTCGGAATGCCGCGAAACTCACCGAGTCAAAGCGTTTCGCCGTTTGCGGAAGAAAGTCTGATGTAGAACAAGTAGCAGAAGCATACATGCTCAAGAGGGATCACCCGAAATTCAAAGGCAACTGAATTTCGGCAACCGGGGCATCGAAGTCGGAATGCCGCGAAACTCACCGAGTCAAAGCGTTTCGCCGTTTGCGGAAGAAAGTCTGATGTAGAACAAGTAGCAGAAGCATACATGCTCAAGAGGGATCACCCGAAATTCAAAGGCAACTGAATTTCGGCAACCGGGGCATCGAAGTCGGAATGCCGCGAAACTCACCGAGTCAAAGCGTTTCGCCGTTTGCGGAAGAAAGTCTGATGTAGAACAAGTAGCAGAAGCATACATGCTCAAGAGGGATCACCCGAAATTCAAAGGCAACTGAATTTCGGCAACCGGGGCATCGAAGTCGGAATGCCGCGAAACTCACCGAGTCAAAGCGTTTCGCCGTTTGCGGAAGAAGTCTGATGTAGAACAAGTAGCAGAAGCATACATGCTCAAGAGGGATCACCCGAAATTCAAAGGCAACTGAATTTCGGCAACCGGGGCATCGAAGTCGGAATGCCGCGAAACTCACCGAGTCAAAGCGTTTCGCCGTTTGCGGAAGAAAGTCTGATGTAGAACAAGTAGCAGAAGCATACATGCTCAAGAGGGATCACCCGAAATTCAAAGGCAACTGAATTTCGGCAACCGGGGCATCGAAGTCGGAATGCCGCGAAACTCACCGAGTCAAAGCGTTTCGCCGTTTGCGGAAGAAAGTCTGATGTAGAACAAGTAGCAGAAGCATACATGCTCAAGAGGGATCACCCGAAATTCAAAGGCAACTGAATTTCGGCAACCGGGGCATCGAAGTCGGAATGCCGCGAAACTCACCGAGTCAAAGCGTTTCGCCGTTTGCGGAAGAAAGTCTGATGTAGAACAAGTAGCAGAAGCATACATGCTCAAGAGGGATCACCCGAAATTCAAAGGCAACTGAATTTCGGCAACCGGGGCATCGAAGTCGGAATGCCGCGAAACTCACCGAGTCAAAGCGTTTCGCCGTTTGCGGAAGAAAGTCTGATGTAGAACAAGTAGCAGAAGCATACATGCTCAAGAGGGATCACCCGAAATTCAAAGGCAACTGAATTTCGGCAACCGGGGCATCGAAGTCGGAATGCCGCGAAACTCACCGAGTCAAAGCGTTTCGCCGTTTGCGGAAGAAAGTCTGATGTAGAACAAGTAGCAGAAGCATACATGCTCAAGAGGGATCACCCGAAATTCAAAGGCAACTGAATTTCGGCAACCGGGGCATCGAAGTCGGAATGCCGCGAAACTCACCGAGTCAAAGCGTTTCGCCGTTTGCGGAAGAAAGTCTGATGTAGAACAAGTAGCAGAAGCATACATGCTCAAGAGGGATCACCCGAAATTCAAAGGCAACTGAATTTCGGCAACCGGGGCATCGAAGTCGGAATGCCGCGAAACTCACCGAGTCAAAGCGTTTCGCCGTTTGCGGAAGAAAGTCTGATGTAGAACAAGTAGCAGAAGCATACATGCTCAAGAGGGATCACCCGAAATTCAAAGGCAACTGAATTTCGGCAACCGGGGCATCGAAGTCGGAATGCCGCGAAACTCACCGAGTCAAAGCGTTTCGCCGTTTGCGGAAGAAAGTCTGATGTAGAACAAGTAGCAGAAGCATACATGCTCAAGAGGGATCACCCGAAATTCAAAGGCAACTGAATTTCGGCAACCGGGGCATCGAAGTCGGAATGCCGCGAAACTCACCGAGTCAAAGCGTTTCGCCGTTTGCGGAAGAAAGTCTGATGTAGAACAAGTAGCAGAAGCATACATGCTCAAGAGGGATCACCCGAAATTCAAAGGCAACTGAATTTCGGCAACCGGGGCATCGAAGTCGGAATGCCGCGAAACTCACCGAGTCAAAGCGTTTCGCCGTTTGCGGAAGAAAGTCTGATGTAGAACAAGTAGCAGAAGCATACATGCTCAAGAGGGATCACCCGAAATTCAAAGGCAACTGAATTTCGGCAACCGGGGCATCGAAGTCGGAATGCCGCGAAACTCACCGAGTCAAAGCGTTTCGCCGTTTGCGGAAGAAAGTCTGATGTAGAACAAGTAGCAGAAGCATACATGCTCAAGAGGGATCACCCGAAATTCAAAGGCAACTGAATTTCGGCAACCGGGGCATCGAAGTCGGAATGCCGCGAAACTCACCGAGTCAAAGCGTTTCGCCGTTTGCGGAAGAAAGTCTGATGTAGAACAAGTAGCAGAAGCATACATGCTCAAGAGGGATCACCCGAAATTCAAAGGCAACTGAATTTCGGCAACCGGGGCATCGAAGTCGGAATGCCGCGAAACTCACCGAGTCAAAGCGTTTCGCCGTTTGCGGAAGAAAGTCTGATGTAGAACAAGTAGCAGAAGCATACATGCTCAAGAGGGATCACCCGAAATTCAAAGGCAACTGAATTTCGGCAACCGGGGCATCGAAGTCGGAATGCCGCGAAACTCACCGAGTCAAAGCGTTTCGCCGTTTGCGGAAGAAAGTCTGATGTAGAACAAGTAGCAGAAGCATACATGCTCAAGAGGGATCACCCGAAATTCAAAGGCAACTGAATTTCGGCAACCGGGGCATCGAAGTCGGAATGCCGCGAAACTCACCGAGTCAAAGCGTTTCGCCGTTTGCGGAAGAAAGTCTGATGTAGAACAAGTAGCAGAAGCATACATGCTCAAGAGGGATCACCCGAAATTCAAAGGCAACTGAATTTCGGCAACCGGGGCATCGAAGTCGGAATGCCGCGAAACTCACCGAGTCAAAGCGTTTCGCCGTTTGCGGAAGAAAGTCTGATGTAGAACAAGTAGCAGAAGCATACATGCTCAAGAGGGATCACCCGAAATTCAAAGGCAACTGAATTTCGGCAACCGGGGCATCGAAGTCGGAATGCCGCGAAACTCACCGAGTCAAAGCGTTTCGCCGTTTGCGGAAGAAAGTCTGATGTAGAACAAGTAGCAGAAGCATACATGCTCAAGAGGGATCACCCGAAATTCAAAGGCAACTGAATTTCGGCAACCGGGGCATCGAAGTCGGAATGCCGCGAAACTCACCGAGTCAAAGCGTTTCGCCGTTTGCGGAAGAAAGTCTGATGTAGAACAAGTAGCAGAAGCATACATGCTCAAGAGGGATCACCCGAAATTCAAAGGCAACTGAATTTCGGCAACCGGGGCATCGAAGTCGGAATGCCGCGAAACTCACCGAGTCAAAGCGTTTCGCCGTTTGCGGAAGAAAGTCTGATGTAGAACAAGTAGCAGAAGCATACATGCTCAAGAGGGATCACCCGAAATTCAAAGGCAACTGAATTTCGGCAACCGGGGCATCGAAGTCGGAATGCCGCGAAACTCACCGAGTCAAAGCGTTTCGCCGTTTGCGGAAGAAAGTCTGATGTAGAACAAGTAGCAGAAGCATACATGCTCAAGAGGGATCACCCGAAATTCAAAGGCAACTGAATTTCGGCAACCGGGGCATCGAAGTCGGAATGCCGCGAAACTCACCGAGTCAAAGCGTTTCGCCGTTTGCGGAAGAAAGTCTGATGTAGAACAAGTAGCAGAAGCATACATGCTCAAGAGGGATCACCCGAAATTCAAAGGCAACTGAATTTCGGCAACCGGGGCATCGAAGTCGGAATGCCGCGAAACTCACCGAGTCAAAGCGTTTCGCCGTTTGCGGAAGAAAGTCTGATGTAGAACAAGTAGCAGAAGCATACATGCTCAAGAGGGATCACCCGAAATTCAAAGGCAACTGAATTTCGGCAACCGGGGCATCGAAGTCGGAATGCCGCGAAACTCACCGAGTCAAAGCGTTTCGCCGTTTGCGGAAGAAAGTCTGATGTAGAACAAGTAGCAGAAGCATACATGCTCAAGAGGGATCACCCGAAATTCAAAGGCAACTGAATTTCGGCAACCGGGGCATCGAAGTCGGAATGCCGCGAAACTCACCGAGTCAAAGCGTTTCGCCGTTTGCGGAAGAAAGTCTGATGTAGAACAAGTAGCAGAAGCATACATGCTCAAGAGGGATCACCCGAAATTCAAAGGCAACTGAATTTCGGCAACCGGGGCATCGAAGTCGGAATGCCGCGAAACTCACCGAGTCAAAGCGTTTCGCCGTTTGCGGAAGAAAGTCTGATGTAGAACAAGTAGCAGAAGCATACATGCTCAAGAGGGATCACCCGAAATTCAAAGGCAACTGAATTTCGGCAACCGGGGCATCGAAGTCGGAATGCCGCGAAACTCACCGAGTCAAAGCGTTTCGCCGTTTGCGGAAGAAAGTCTGATGTAGAACAAGTAGCAGAAGCATACATGCTCAAGAGGGATCACCCGAAATTCAAAGGCAACTGAATTTCGGCAACCGGGGCATCGAAGTCGGAATGCCGCGAAACTCACCGAGTCAAAGCGTTTCGCCGTTTGCGGAAGAAAGTCTGATGTAGAACAAGTAGCAGAAGCATACATGCTCAAGAGGGATCACCCGAAATTCAAAGGCAACTGAATTTCGGCAACCGGGGCATCGAAGTCGGAATGCCGCGAAACTCACCGAGTCAAAGCGTTTCGCCGTTTGCGGAAGAAAGTCTGATGTAGAACAAGTAGCAGAAGCATACATGCTCAAGAGGGATCACCCGAAATTCAAAGGCAACTGAATTTCGGCAACCGGGGCATCGAAGTCGGAATGCCGCGAAACTCACCGAGTCAAAGCGTTTCGCCGTTTGCGGAAGAAAGTCTGATGTAGAACAAGTAGCAGAAGCATACATGCTCAAGAGGGATCACCCGAAATTCAAAGGCAACTGAATTTCGGCAACCGGGGCATCGAAGTCGGAATGCCGCGAAACTCACCGAGTCAAAGCGTTTCGCCGTTTGCGGAAGAAAGTCTGATGTAGAACAAGTAGCAGAAGCATACATGCTCAAGAGGGATCACCCGAAATTCAAAGGCAACTGAATTTCGGCAACCGGGGCATCGAAGTCGGAATGCCGCGAAACTCACCGAGTCAAAGCGTTTCGCCGTTTGCGGAAGAAAGTCTGATGTAGAACAAGTAGCAGAAGCATACATGCTCAAGAGGGATCACCCGAAATTCAAAGGCAACTGAATTTCGGCAACCGGGGCATCGAAGTCGGAATGCCGCGAAACTCACCGAGTCAAAGCGTTTCGCCGTTTGCGGAAGAAAGTCTGATGTAGAACAAGTAGCAGAAGCATACATGCTCAAGAGGGATCACCCGAAATTCAAAGGCAACTGAATTTCGGCAACCGGGGCATCGAAGTCGGAATGCCGCGAAACTCACCGAGTCAAAGCGTTTCGCCGTTTGCGGAAGAAAGTCTGATGTAGAACAAGTAGCAGAAGCATACATGCTCAAGAGGGATCACCCGAAATTCAAAGGCAACTGAATTTCGGCAACCGGGGCATCGAAGTCGGAATGCCGCGAAACTCACCGAGTCAAAGCGTTTCGCCGTTTGCGGAAGAAAGTCTGATGTAGAACAAGTAGCAGAAGCATACATGCTCAAGAGGGATCACCCGAAATTCAAAGGCAACTGAATTTCGGCAACCGGGGCATCGAAGTCGGAATGCCGCGAAACTCACCGAGTCAAAGCGTTTCGCCGTTTGCGGAAGAAAGTCTGATGTAGAACAAGTAGCAGAAGCATACATGCTCAAGAGGGATCACCCGAAATTCAAAGGCAACTGAATTTCGGCAACCGGGGCATCGAAGTCGGAATGCCGCGAAACTCACCGAGTCAAAGCGTTTCGCCGTTTGCGGAAGAAAGTCTGATGTAGAACAAGTAGCAGAAGCATACATGCTCAAGAGGGATCACCCGAAATTCAAAGGCAACTGAATTTCGGCAACCGGGGCATCGAAGTCGGAATGCCGCGAAACTCACCGAGTCAAAGCGTTTCGCCGTTTGCGGAAGAAAGTCTGATGTAGAACAAGTAGCAGAAGCATACATGCTCAAGAGGGATCACCCGAAATTCAAAGGCAACTGAATTTCGGCAACCGGGGCATCGAAGTCGGAATGCCGCGAAACTCACCGAGTCAAAGCGTTTCGCCGTTTGCGGAAGAAAGTCTGATGTAGAACAAGTAGCAGAAGCATACATGCTCAAGAGGGATCACCCGAAATTCAAAGGCAACTGAATTTCGGCAACCGGGGCATCGAAGTCGGAATGCCGCGAAACTCACCGAGTCAAAGCGTTTCGCCGTTTGCGGAAGAAAGTCTGATGTAGAACAAGTAGCAGAAGCATACATGCTCAAGAGGGATCACCCGAAATTCAAAGGCAACTGAATTTCGGCAACCGGGGCATCGAAGTCGGAATGCCGCGAAACTCACCGAGTCAAAGCGTTTCGCCGTTTGCGGAAGAAAGTCTGATGTAGAACAAGTAGCAGAAGCATACATGCTCAAGAGGGATCACCCGAAATTCAAAGGCAACTGAATTTCGGCAACCGGGGCATCGAAGTCGGAATGCCGCGAAACTCACCGAGTCAAAGCGTTTCGCCGTTTGCGGAAGAAAGTCTGATGTAGAACAAGTAGCAGAAGCATACATGCTCAAGAGGGATCACCCGAAATTCAAAGGCAACTGAATTTCGGCAACCGGGGCATCGAAGTCGGAATGCCGCGAAACTCACCGAGTCAAAGCGTTTCGCCGTTTGCGGAAGAAAGTCTGATGTAGAACAAGTAGCAGAAGCATACATGCTCAAGAGGGATCACCCGAAATTCAAAGGCAACTGAATTTCGGCAACCGGGGCATCGAAGTCGGAATGCCGCGAAACTCACCGAGTCAAAGCGTTTCGCCGTTTGCGGAAGAAAGTCTGATGTAGAACAAGTAGCAGAAGCATACATGCTCAAGAGGGATCACCCGAAATTCAAAGGCAACTGAATTTCGGCAACCGGGGCATCGAAGTCGGAATGCCGCGAAACTCACCGAGTCAAAGCGTTTCGCCGTTTGCGGAAGAAAGTCTGATGTAGAACAAGTAGCAGAAGCATACATGCTCAAGAGGGATCACCCGAAATTCAAAGGCAACTGAATTTCGGCAACCGGGGCATCGAAGTCGGAATGCCGCGAAACTCACCGAGTCAAAGCGTTTCGCCGTTTGCGGAAGAAAGTCTGATGTAGAACAAGTAGCAGAAGCATACATGCTCAAGAGGGATCACCCGAAATTCAAAGGCAACTGAATTTCGGCAACCGGGGCATCGAAGTCGGAATGCCGCGAAACTCACCGAGTCAAAGCGTTTCGCCGTTTGCGGAAGAAGTCTGATGTAGAACAAGTAGCAGAAGCATACATGCTCAAGAGGGATCACCCGAAATTCAAAGGCAACTGAATTTCGGCAACCGGGGCATCGAAGTCGGAATGCCGCGAAACTCACCGAGTCAAAGCGTTTCGCCGTTTGCGGAAGAAAGTCTGATGTAGAACAAGTAGCAGAAGCATACATGCTCAAGAGGGATCACCCGAAATTCAAAGGCAACTGAATTTCGGCAACCGGGGCATCGAAGTCGGAATGCCGCGAAACTCACCGAGTCAAAGCGTTTCGCCGTTTGCGGAAGAAAGTCTGATGTAGAACAAGTAGCAGAAGCATACATGCTCAAGAGGGATCACCCGAAATTCAAAGGCAACTGAATTTCGGCAACCGGGGCATCGAAGTCGGAATGCCGCGAAACTCACCGAGTCAAAGCGTTTCGCCGTTTGCGGAAGAAAGTCTGATGTAGAACAAGTAGCAGAAGCATACATGCTCAAGAGGGATCACCCGAAATTCAAAGGCAACTGAATTTCGGCAACCGGGGCATCGAAGTCGGAATGCCGCGAAACTCACCGAGTCAAAGCGTTTCGCCGTTTGCGGAAGAAAGTCTGATGTAGAACAAGTAGCAGAAGCATACATGCTCAAGAGGGATCACCCGAAATTCAAAGGCAACTGAATTTCGGCAACCGGGGCATCGAAGTCGGAATGCCGCGAAACTCACCGAGTCAAAGCGTTTCGCCGTTTGCGGAAGAAAGTCTGATGTAGAACAAGTAGCAGAAGCATACATGCTCAAGAGGGATCACCCGAAATTCAAAGGCAACTGAATTTCGGCAACCGGGGCATCGAAGTCGGAATGCCGCGAAACTCACCGAGTCAAAGCGTTTCGCCGTTTGCGGAAGAAAGTCTGATGTAGAACAAGTAGCAGAAGCATACATGCTCAAGAGGGATCACCCGAAATTCAAAGGCAACTGAATTTCGGCAACCGGGGCATCGAAGTCGGAATGCCGCGAAACTCACCGAGTCAAAGCGTTTCGCCGTTTGCGGAAGAAAGTCTGATGTAGAACAAGTAGCAGAAGCATACATGCTCAAGAGGGATCACCCGAAATTCAAAGGCAACTGAATTTCGGCAACCGGGCATCGAAGTCGGAATGCCGCGAAACTCACCGAGTCAAAGCGTTTCGCCGTTTGCGGAAGAAAGTCTGATGTAGAACAAGTAGCAGAAGCATACATGCTCAAGAGGGATCACCCGAAATTCAAAGGCAACTGAATTTCGGCAACCGGGGCATCGAAGTCGGAATGCCGCGAAACTCACCGAGTCAAAGCGTTTCGCCGTTTGCGGAAGAAAGTCTGATGTAGAACAAGTAGCAGAAGCATACATGCTCAAGAGGGATCACCCGAAATTCAAAGGCAACTGAATTTCGGCAACCGGGGCATCGAAGTCGGAATGCCGCGAAACTCACCGAGTCAAAGCGTTTCGCCGTTTGCGGAAGAAAGTCTGATGTAGAACAAGTAGCAGAAGCATACATGCTCAAGAGGGATCACCCGAAATTCAAAGGCAACTGAATTTCGGCAACCGGGGCATCGAAGTCGGAATGCCGCGAAACTCACCGAGTCAAAGCGTTTCGCCGTTTGCGGAAGAAAGTCTGATGTAGAACAAGTAGCAGAAGCATACATGCTCAAGAGGGATCACCCGAAATTCAAAGGCAACTGAATTTCGGCAACCGGGGCATCGAAGTCGGAATGCCGCGAAACTCACCGAGTCAAAGCGTTTCGCCGTTTGCGGAAGAAAGTCTGATGTAGAACAAGTAGCAGAAGCATACATGCTCAAGAGGGATCACCCGAAATTCAAAGGCAACTGAATTTCGGCAACCGGGGCATCGAAGTCGGAATGCCGCGAAACTCACCGAGTCAAAGCGTTTCGCCGTTTGCGGAAGAAAGTCTGATGTAGAACAAGTAGCAGAAGCATACATGCTCAAGAGGGATCACCCGAAATTCAAAGGCAACTGAATTTCGGCAACCGGGGCATCGAAGTCGGAATGCCGCGAAACTCACCGAGTCAAAGCGTTTCGCCGTTTGCGGAAGAAAGTCTGATGTAGAACAAGTAGCAGAAGCATACATGCTCAAGAGGGATCACCCGAAATTCAAAGGCAACTGAATTTCGGCAACCGGGGCATCGAAGTCGGAATGCCGCGAAACTCACCGAGTCAAAGCGTTTCGCCGTTTGCGGAAGAAAGTCTGATGTAGAACAAGTAGCAGAAGCATACATGCTCAAGAGGGATCACCCGAAATTCAAAGGCAACTGAATTTCGGCAACCGGGGCATCGAAGTCGGAATGCCGCGAAACTCACCGAGTCAAAGCGTTTCGCCGTTTGCGGAAGAAAGTCTGATGTAGAACAAGTAGCAGAAGCATACATGCTCAAGAGGGATCACCCGAAATTCAAAGGCAACTGAATTTCGGCAACCGGGGCATCGAAGTCGGAATGCCGCGAAACTCACCGAGTCAAAGCGTTTCGCCGTTTGCGGAAGAAAGTCTGATGTAGAACAAGTAGCAGAAGCATACATGCTCAAGAGGGATCACCCGAAATTCAAAGGCAACTGAATTTCGGCAACCGGGGCATCGAAGTCGGAATGCCGCGAAACTCACCGAGTCAAAGCGTTTCGCCGTTTGCGGAAGAAAGTCTGATGTAGAACAAGTAGCAGAAGCATACATGCTCAAGAGGGATCACCCGAAATTCAAAGGCAACTGAATTTCGGCAACCGGGGCATCGAAGTCGGAATGCCGCGAAACTCACCGAGTCAAAGCGTTTCGCCGTTTGCGGAAGAAAGTCTGATGTAGAACAAGTAGCAGAAGCATACATGCTCAAGAGGGATCACCCGAAATTCAAAGGCAACTGAATTTCGGCAACCGGGGCATCGAAGTCGGAATGCCGCGAAACTCACCGAGTCAAAGCGTTTCGCCGTTTGCGGAAGAAAGTCTGATGTAGAACAAGTAGCAGAAGCATACATGCTCAAGAGGGATCACCCGAAATTCAAAGGCAACTGAATTTCGGCAACCGGGGCATCGAAGTCGGAATGCCGCGAAACTCACCGAGTCAAAGCGTTTCGCCGTTTGCGGAAGAAAGTCTGATGTAGAACAAGTAGCAGAAGCATACATGCTCAAGAGGGATCACCCGAAATTCAAAGGCAACTGAATTTCGGCAACCGGGGCATCGAAGTCGGAATGCCGCGAAACTCACCGAGTCAAAGCGTTTCGCCGTTTGCGGAAGAAAGTCTGATGTAGAACAAGTAGCAGAAGCATACATGCTCAAGAGGGATCACCCGAAATTCAAAGGCAACTGAATTTCGGCAACCGGGGCATCGAAGTCGGAATGCCGCGAAACTCACCGAGTCAAAGCGTTTCGCCGTTTGCGGAAGAAAGTCTGATGTAGAACAAGTAGCAGAAGCATACATGCTCAAGAGGGATCACCCGAAATTCAAAGGCAACTGAATTTCGGCAACCGGGGCATCGAAGTCGGAATGCCGCGAAACTCACCGAGTCAAAGCGTTTCGCCGTTTGCGGAAGAAAGTCTGATGTAGAACAAGTAGCAGAAGCATACATGCTCAAGAGGGATCACCCGAAATTCAAAGGCAACTGAATTTCGGCAACCGGGGCATCGAAGTCGGAATGCCGCGAAACTCACCGAGTCAAAGCGTTTCGCCGTTTGCGGAAGAAAGTCTGATGTAGAACAAGTAGCAGAAGCATACATGCTCAAGAGGGATCACCCGAAATTCAAAGGCAACTGAATTTCGGCAACCGGGGCATCGAAGTCGGAATGCCGCGAAACTCACCGAGTCAAAGCGTTTCGCCGTTTGCGGAAGAAAGTCTGATGTAGAACAAGTAGCAGAAGCATACATGCTCAAGAGGGATCACCCGAAATTCAAAGGCAACTGAATTTCGGCAACCGGGGCATCGAAGTCGGAATGCCGCGAAACTCACCGAGTCAAAGCGTTTCGCCGTTTGCGGAAGAAAGTCTGATGTAGAACAAGTAGCAGAAGCATACATGCTCAAGAGGGATCACCCGAAATTCAAAGGCAACTGAATTTCGGCAACCGGGGCATCGAAGTCGGAATGCCGCGAAACTCACCGAGTCAAAGCGTTTCGCCGTTTGCGGAAGAAAGTCTGATGTAGAACAAGTAGCAGAAGCATACATGCTCAAGAGGGATCACCCGAAATTCAAAGGCAACTGAATTTCGGCAACCGGGGCATCGAAGTCGGAATGCCGCGAAACTCACCGAGTCAAAGCGTTTCGCCGTTTGCGGAAGAAAGTCTGATGTAGAACAAGTAGCAGAAGCATACATGCTCAAGAGGGATCACCCGAAATTCAAAGGCAACTGAATTTCGGCAACCGGGGCATCGAAGTCGGAATGCCGCGAAACTCACCGAGTCAAAGCGTTTCGCCGTTTGCGGAAGAAAGTCTGATGTAGAACAAGTAGCAGAAGCATACATGCTCAAGAGGGATCACCCGAAATTCAAAGGCAACTGAATTTCGGCAACCGGGGCATCGAAGTCGGAATGCCGCGAAACTCACCGAGTCAAAGCGTTTCGCCGTTTGCGGAAGAAAGTCTGATGTAGAACAAGTAGCAGAAGCATACATGCTCAAGAGGGATCACCCGAAATTCAAAGGCAACTGAATTTCGGCAACCGGGGCATCGAAGTCGGAATGCCGCGAAACTCACCGAGTCAAAGCGTTTCGCCGTTTGCGGAAGAAAGTCTGATGTAGAACAAGTAGCAGAAGCATACATGCTCAAGAGGGATCACCCGAAATTCAAAGGCAACTGAATTTCGGCAACCGGGGCATCGAAGTCGGAATGCCGCGAAACTCACCGAGTCAAAGCGTTTCGCCGTTTGCGGAAGAAAGTCTGATGTAGAACAAGTAGCAGAAGCATACATGCTCAAGAGGGATCACCCGAAATTCAAAGGCAACTGAATTTCGGCAACCGGGGCATCGAAGTCGGAATGCCGCGAAACTCACCGAGTCAAAGCGTTTCGCCGTTTGCGGAAGAAAGTCTGATGTAGAACAAGTAGCAGAAGCATACATGCTCAAGAGGGATCACCCGAAATTCAAAGGCAACTGAATTTCGGCAACCGGGGCATCGAAGTCGGAATGCCGCGAAACTCACCGAGTCAAAGCGTTTCGCCGTTTGCGGAAGAAAGTCTGATGTAGAACAAGTAGCAGAAGCATACATGCTCAAGAGGGATCACCCGAAATTCAAAGGCAACTGAATTTCGGCAACCGGGGCATCGAAGTCGGAATGCCGCGAAACTCACCGAGTCAAAGCGTTTCGCCGTTTGCGGAAGAAAGTCTGATGTAGAACAAGTAGCAGAAGCATACATGCTCAAGAGGGATCACCCGAAATTCAAAGGCAACTGAATTTCGGCAACCGGGGCATCGAAGTCGGAATGCCGCGAAACTCACCGAGTCAAAGCGTTTCGCCGTTTGCGGAAGAAAGTCTGATGTAGAACAAGTAGCAGAAGCATACATGCTCAAGAGGGATCACCCGAAATTCAAAGGCAACTGAATTTCGGCAACCGGGGCATCGAAGTCGGAATGCCGCGAAACTCACCGAGTCAAAGCGTTTCGCCGTTTGCGGAAGAAAGTCTGATGTAGAACAAGTAGCAGAAGCATACATGCTCAAGAGGGATCACCCGAAATTCAAAGGCAACTGAATTTCGGCAACCGGGGCATCGAAGTCGGAATGCCGCGAAACTCACCGAGTCAAAGCGTTTCGCCGTTTGCGGAAGAAAGTCTGATGTAGAACAAGTAGCAGAAGCATACATGCTCAAGAGGGATCACCCGAAATTCAAAGGCAACTGAATTTCGGCAACCGGGGCATCGAAGTCGGAATGCCGCGAAACTCACCGAGTCAAAGCGTTTCGCCGTTTGCGGAAGAAAGTCTGATGTAGAACAAGTAGCAGAAGCATACATGCTCAAGAGGGATCACCCGAAATTCAAAGGCAACTGAATTTCGGCAACCGGGGCATCGAAGTCGGAATGCCGCGAAACTCACCGAGTCAAAGCGTTTCGCCGTTTGCGGAAGAAAGTCTGATGTAGAACAAGTAGCAGAAGCATACATGCTCAAGAGGGATCACCCGAAATTCAAAGGCAACTGAATTTCGGCAACCGGGGCATCGAAGTCGGAATGCCGCGAAACTCACCGAGTCAAAGCGTTTCGCCGTTTGCGGAAGAAAGTCTGATGTAGAACAAGTAGCAGAAGCATACATGCTCAAGAGGGATCACCCGAAATTCAAAGGCAACTGAATTTCGGCAACCGGGGCATCGAAGTCGGAATGCCGCGAAACTCACCGAGTCAAAGCGTTTCGCCGTTTGCGGAAGAAAGTCTGATGTAGAACAAGTAGCAGAAGCATACATGCTCAAGAGGGATCACCCGAAATTCAAAGGCAACTGAATTTCGGCAACCGGGGCATCGAAGTCGGAATGCCGCGAAACTCACCGAGTCAAAGCGTTTCGCCGTTTGCGGAAGAAAGTCTGATGTAGAACAAGTAGCAGAAGCATACATGCTCAAGAGGGATCACCCGAAATTCAAAGGCAACTGAATTTCGGCAACCGGGGCATCGAAGTCGGAATGCCGCGAAACTCACCGAGTCAAAGCGTTTCGCCGTTTGCGGAAGAAAGTCTGATGTAGAACAAGTAGCAGAAGCATACATGCTCAAGAGGGATCACCCGAAATTCAAAGGCAACTGAATTTCGGCAACCGGGGCATCGAAGTCGGAATGCCGCGAAACTCACCGAGTCAAAGCGTTTCGCCGTTTGCGGAAGAAAGTCTGATGTAGAACAAGTAGCAGAAGCATACATGCTCAAGAGGGATCACCCGAAATTCAAAGGCAACTGAATTTCGGCAACCGGGGCATCGAAGTCGGAATGCCGCGAAACTCACCGAGTCAAAGCGTTTCGCCGTTTGCGGAAGAAAGTCTGATGTAGAACAAGTAGCAGAAGCATACATGCTCAAGAGGGATCACCCGAAATTCAAAGGCAACTGAATTTCGGCAACCGGGGCATCGAAGTCGGAATGCCGCGAAACTCACCGAGTCAAAGCGTTTCGCCGTTTGCGGAAGAAAGTCTGATGTAGAACAAGTAGCAGAAGCATACATGCTCAAGAGGGATCACCCGAAATTCAAAGGCAACTGAATTTCGGCAACCGGGGCATCGAAGTCGGAATGCCGCGAAACTCACCGAGTCAAAGCGTTTCGCCGTTTGCGGAAGAAAGTCTGATGTAGAACAAGTAGCAGAAGCATACATGCTCAAGAGGGATCACCCGAAATTCAAAGGCAACTGAATTTCGGCAACCGGGGCATCGAAGTCGGAATGCCGCGAAACTCACCGAGTCAAAGCGTTTCGCCGTTTGCGGAAGAAAGTCTGATGTAGAACAAGTAGCAGAAGCATACATGCTCAAGAGGGATCACCCGAAATTCAAAGGCAACTGAATTTCGGCAACCGGGGCATCGAAGTCGGAATGCCGCGAAACTCACCGAGTCAAAGCGTTTCGCCGTTTGCGGAAGAAAGTCTGATGTAGAACAAGTAGCAGAAGCATACATGCTCAAGAGGGATCACCCGAAATTCAAAGGCAACTGAATTTCGGCAACCGGGGCATCGAAGTCGGAATGCCGCGAAACTCACCGAGTCAAAGCGTTTCGCCGTTTGCGGAAGAAAGTCTGATGTAGAACAAGTAGCAGAAGCATACATGCTCAAGAGGGATCACCCGAAATTCAAAGGCAACTGAATTTCGGCAACCGGGGCATCGAAGTCGGAATGCCGCGAAACTCACCGAGTCAAAGCGTTTCGCCGTTTGCGGAAGAAAGTCTGATGTAGAACAAGTAGCAGAAGCATACATGCTCAAGAGGGATCACCCGAAATTCAAAGGCAACTGAATTTCGGCAACCGGGGCATCGAAGTCGGAATGCCGCGAAACTCACCGAGTCAAAGCGTTTCGCCGTTTGCGGAAGAAAGTCTGATGTAGAACAAGTAGCAGAAGCATACATGCTCAAGAGGGATCACCCGAAATTCAAAGGCAACTGAATTTCGGCAACCGGGGCATCGAAGTCGGAATGCCGCGAAACTCACCGAGTCAAAGCGTTTCGCCGTTTGCGGAAGAAAGTCTGATGTAGAACAAGTAGCAGAAGCATACATGCTCAAGAGGGATCACCCGAAATTCAAAGGCAACTGAATTTCGGCAACCGGGGCATCGAAGTCGGAATGCCGCGAAACTCACCGAGTCAAAGCGTTTCGCCGTTTGCGGAAGAAAGTCTGATGTAGAACAAGTAGCAGAAGCATACATGCTCAAGAGGGATCACCCGAAATTCAAAGGCAACTGAATTTCGGCAACCGGGGCATCGAAGTCGGAATGCCGCGAAACTCACCGAGTCAAAGCGTTTCGCCGTTTGCGGAAGAAAGTCTGATGTAGAACAAGTAGCAGAAGCATACATGCTCAAGAGGGATCACCCGAAATTCAAAGGCAACTGAATTTCGGCAACCGGGGCATCGAAGTCGGAATGCCGCGAAACTCACCGAGTCAAAGCGTTTCGCCGTTTGCGGAAGAAAGTCTGATGTAGAACAAGTAGCAGAAGCATACATGCTCAAGAGGGATCACCCGAAATTCAAAGGCAACTGAATTTCGGCAACCGGGGCATCGAAGTCGGAATGCCGCGAAACTCACCGAGTCAAAGCGTTTCGCCGTTTGCGGAAGAAAGTCTGATGTAGAACAAGTAGCAGAAGCATACATGCTCAAGAGGGATCACCCGAAATTCAAAGGCAACTGAATTTCGGCAACCGGGGCATCGAAGTCGGAATGCCGCGAAACTCACCGAGTCAAAGCGTTTCGCCGTTTGCGGAAGAAAGTCTGATGTAGAACAAGTAGCAGAAGCATACATGCTCAAGAGGGATCACCCGAAATTCAAAGGCAACTGAATTTCGGCAACCGGGGCATCGAAGTCGGAATGCCGCGAAACTCACCGAGTCAAAGCGTTTCGCCGTTTGCGGAAGAAAGTCTGATGTAGAACAAGTAGCAGAAGCATACATGCTCAAGAGGGATCACCCGAAATTCAAAGGCAACTGAATTTCGGCAACCGGGGCATCGAAGTCGGAATGCCGCGAAACTCACCGAGTCAAAGCGTTTCGCCGTTTGCGGAAGAAAGTCTGATGTAGAACAAGTAGCAGAAGCATACATGCTCAAGAGGGATCACCCGAAATTCAAAGGCAACTGAATTTCGGCAACCGGGGCATCGAAGTCGGAATGCCGCGAAACTCACCGAGTCAAAGCGTTTCGCCGTTTGCGGAAGAAAGTCTGATGTAGAACAAGTAGCAGAAGCATACATGCTCAAGAGGGATCACCCGAAATTCAAAGGCAACTGAATTTCGGCAACCGGGGCATCGAAGTCGGAATGCCGCGAAACTCACCGAGTCAAAGCGTTTCGCCGTTTGCGGAAGAAAGTCTGATGTAGAACAAGTAGCAGAAGCATACATGCTCAAGAGGGATCACCCGAAATTCAAAGGCAACTGAATTTCGGCAACCGGGGCATCGAAGTCGGAATGCCGCGAAACTCACCGAGTCAAAGCGTTTCGCCGTTTGCGGAAGAAAGTCTGATGTAGAACAAGTAGCAGAAGCATACATGCTCAAGAGGGATCACCCGAAATTCAAAGGCAACTGAATTTCGGCAACCGGGGCATCGAAGTCGGAATGCCGCGAAACTCACCGAGTCAAAGCGTTTCGCCGTTTGCGGAAGAAAGTCTGATGTAGAACAAGTAGCAGAAGCATACATGCTCAAGAGGGATCACCCGAAATTCAAAGGCAACTGAATTTCGGCAACCGGGGCATCGAAGTCGGAATGCCGCGAAACTCACCGAGTCAAAGCGTTTCGCCGTTTGCGGAAGAAAGTCTGATGTAGAACAAGTAGCAGAAGCATACATGCTCAAGAGGGATCACCCGAAATTCAAAGGCAACTGAATTTCGGCAACCGGGGCATCGAAGTCGGAATGCCGCGAAACTCACCGAGTCAAAGCGTTTCGCCGTTTGCGGAAGAAAGTCTGATGTAGAACAAGTAGCAGAAGCATACATGCTCAAGAGGGATCACCCGAAATTCAAAGGCAACTGAATTTCGGCAACCGGGGCATCGAAGTCGGAATGCCGCGAAACTCACCGAGTCAAAGCGTTTCGCCGTTTGCGGAAGAAAGTCTGATGTAGAACAAGTAGCAGAAGCATACATGCTCAAGAGGGATCACCCGAAATTCAAAGGCAACTGAATTTCGGCAACCGGGGCATCGAAGTCGGAATGCCGCGAAACTCACCGAGTCAAAGCGTTTCGCCGTTTGCGGAAGAAAGTCTGATGTAGAACAAGTAGCAGAAGCATACATGCTCAAGAGGGATCACCCGAAATTCAAAGGCAACTGAATTTCGGCAACCGGGGCATCGAAGTCGGAATGCCGCGAAACTCACCGAGTCAAAGCGTTTCGCCGTTTGCGGAAGAAAGTCTGATGTAGAACAAGTAGCAGAAGCATACATGCTCAAGAGGGATCACCCGAAATTCAAAGGCAACTGAATTTCGGCAACCGGGGCATCGAAGTCGGAATGCCGCGAAACTCACCGAGTCAAAGCGTTTCGCCGTTTGCGGAAGAAAGTCTGATGTAGAACAAGTAGCAGAAGCATACATGCTCAAGAGGGATCACCCGAAATTCAAAGGCAACTGAATTTCGGCAACCGGGGCATCGAAGTCGGAATGCCGCGAAACTCACCGAGTCAAAGCGTTTCGCCGTTTGCGGAAGAAAGTCTGATGTAGAACAAGTAGCAGAAGCATACATGCTCAAGAGGGATCACCCGAAATTCAAAGGCAACTGAATTTCGGCAACCGGGGCATCGAAGTCGGAATGCCGCGAAACTCACCGAGTCAAAGCGTTTCGCCGTTTGCGGAAGAAAGTCTGATGTAGAACAAGTAGCAGAAGCATACATGCTCAAGAGGGATCACCCGAAATTCAAAGGCAACTGAATTTCGGCAACCGGGGCATCGAAGTCGGAATGCCGCGAAACTCACCGAGTCAAAGCGTTTCGCCGTTTGCGGAAGAAAGTCTGATGTAGAACAAGTAGCAGAAGCATACATGCTCAAGAGGGATCACCCGAAATTCAAAGGCAACTGAATTTCGGCAACCGGGGCATCGAAGTCGGAATGCCGCGAAACTCACCGAGTCAAAGCGTTTCGCCGTTTGCGGAAGAAAGTCTGATGTAGAACAAGTAGCAGAAGCATACATGCTCAAGAGGGATCACCCGAAATTCAAAGGCAACTGAATTTCGGCAACCGGGGCATCGAAGTCGGAATGCCGCGAAACTCACCGAGTCAAAGCGTTTCGCCGTTTGCGGAAGAAAGTCTGATGTAGAACAAGTAGCAGAAGCATACATGCTCAAGAGGGATCACCCGAAATTCAAAGGCAACTGAATTTCGGCAACCGGGGCATCGAAGTCGGAATGCCGCGAAACTCACCGAGTCAAAGCGTTTCGCCGTTTGCGGAAGAAAGTCTGATGTAGAACAAGTAGCAGAAGCATACATGCTCAAGAGGGATCACCCGAAATTCAAAGGCAACTGAATTTCGGCAACCGGGGCATCGAAGTCGGAATGCCGCGAAACTCACCGAGTCAAAGCGTTTCGCCGTTTGCGGAAGAAAGTCTGATGTAGAACAAGTAGCAGAAGCATACATGCTCAAGAGGGATCACCCGAAATTCAAAGGCAACTGAATTTCGGCAACCGGGGCATCGAAGTCGGAATGCCGCGAAACTCACCGAGTCAAAGCGTTTCGCCGTTTGCGGAAGAAAGTCTGATGTAGAACAAGTAGCAGAAGCATACATGCTCAAGAGGGATCACCCGAAATTCAAAGGCAACTGAATTTCGGCAACCGGGGCATCGAAGTCGGAATGCCGCGAAACTCACCGAGTCAAAGCGTTTCGCCGTTTGCGGAAGAAAGTCTGATGTAGAACAAGTAGCAGAAGCATACATGCTCAAGAGGGATCACCCGAAATTCAAAGGCAACTGAATTTCGGCAACCGGGGCATCGAAGTCGGAATGCCGCGAAACTCACCGAGTCAAAGCGTTTCGCCGTTTGCGGAAGAAAGTCTGATGTAGAACAAGTAGCAGAAGCATACATGCTCAAGAGGGATCACCCGAAATTCAAAGGCAACTGAATTTCGGCAACCGGGGCATCGAAGTCGGAATGCCGCGAAACTCACCGAGTCAAAGCGTTTCGCCGTTTGCGGAAGAAAGTCTGATGTAGAACAAGTAGCAGAAGCATACATGCTCAAGAGGGATCACCCGAAATTCAAAGGCAACTGAATTTCGGCAACCGGGGCATCGAAGTCGGAATGCCGCGAAACTCACCGAGTCAAAGCGTTTCGCCGTTTGCGGAAGAAAGTCTGATGTAGAACAAGTAGCAGAAGCATACATGCTCAAGAGGGATCACCCGAAATTCAAAGGCAACTGAATTTCGGCAACCGGGGCATCGAAGTCGGAATGCCGCGAAACTCACCGAGTCAAAGCGTTTCGCCGTTTGCGGAAGAAAGTCTGATGTAGAACAAGTAGCAGAAGCATACATGCTCAAGAGGGATCACCCGAAATTCAAAGGCAACTGAATTTCGGCAACCGGGGCATCGAAGTCGGAATGCCGCGAAACTCACCGAGTCAAAGCGTTTCGCCGTTTGCGGAAGAAAGTCTGATGTAGAACAAGTAGCAGAAGCATACATGCTCAAGAGGGATCACCCGAAATTCAAAGGCAACTGAATTTCGGCAACCGGGGCATCGAAGTCGGAATGCCGCGAAACTCACCGAGTCAAAGCGTTTCGCCGTTTGCGGAAGAAAGTCTGATGTAGAACAAGTAGCAGAAGCATACATGCTCAAGAGGGATCACCCGAAATTCAAAGGCAACTGAATTTCGGCAACCGGGGCATCGAAGTCGGAATGCCGCGAAACTCACCGAGTCAAAGCGTTTCGCCGTTTGCGGAAGAAAGTCTGATGTAGAACAAGTAGCAGAAGCATACATGCTCAAGAGGGATCACCCGAAATTCAAAGGCAACTGAATTTCGGCAACCGGGGCATCGAAGTCGGAATGCCGCGAAACTCACCGAGTCAAAGCGTTTCGCCGTTTGCGGAAGAAAGTCTGATGTAGAACAAGTAGCAGAAGCATACATGCTCAAGAGGGATCACCCGAAATTCAAAGGCAACTGAATTTCGGCAACCGGGGCATCGAAGTCGGAATGCCGCGAAACTCACCGAGTCAAAGCGTTTCGCCGTTTGCGGAAGAAAGTCTGATGTAGAACAAGTAGCAGAAGCATACATGCTCAAGAGGGATCACCCGAAATTCAAAGGCAACTGAATTTCGGCAACCGGGGCATCGAAGTCGGAATGCCGCGAAACTCACCGAGTCAAAGCGTTTCGCCGTTTGCGGAAGAAAGTCTGATGTAGAACAAGTAGCAGAAGCATACATGCTCAAGAGGGATCACCCGAAATTCAAAGGCAACTGAATTTCGGCAACCGGGGCATCGAAGTCGGAATGCCGCGAAACTCACCGAGTCAAAGCGTTTCGCCGTTTGCGGAAGAAAGTCTGATGTAGAACAAGTAGCAGAAGCATACATGCTCAAGAGGGATCACCCGAAATTCAAAGGCAACTGAATTTCGGCAACCGGGGCATCGAAGTCGGAATGCCGCGAAACTCACCGAGTCAAAGCGTTTCGCCGTTTGCGGAAGAAAGTCTGATGTAGAACAAGTAGCAGAAGCATACATGCTCAAGAGGGATCACCCGAAATTCAAAGGCAACTGAATTTCGGCAACCGGGGCATCGAAGTCGGAATGCCGCGAAACTCACCGAGTCAAAGCGTTTCGCCGTTTGCGGAAGAAAGTCTGATGTAGAACAAGTAGCAGAAGCATACATGCTCAAGAGGGATCACCCGAAATTCAAAGGCAACTGAATTTCGGCAACCGGGGCATCGAAGTCGGAATGCCGCGAAACTCACCGAGTCAAAGCGTTTCGCCGTTTGCGGAAGAAAGTCTGATGTAGAACAAGTAGCAGAAGCATACATGCTCAAGAGGGATCACCCGAAATTCAAAGGCAACTGAATTTCGGCAACCGGGGCATCGAAGTCGGAATGCCGCGAAACTCACCGAGTCAAAGCGTTTCGCCGTTTGCGGAAGAAAGTCTGATGTAGAACAAGTAGCAGAAGCATACATGCTCAAGAGGGATCACCCGAAATTCAAAGGCAACTGAATTTCGGCAACCGGGGCATCGAAGTCGGAATGCCGCGAAACTCACCGAGTCAAAGCGTTTCGCCGTTTGCGGAAGAAAGTCTGATGTAGAACAAGTAGCAGAAGCATACATGCTCAAGAGGGATCACCCGAAATTCAAAGGCAACTGAATTTCGGCAACCGGGGCATCGAAGTCGGAATGCCGCGAAACTCACCGAGTCAAAGCGTTTCGCCGTTTGCGGAAGAAAGTCTGATGTAGAACAAGTAGCAGAAGCATACATGCTCAAGAGGGATCACCCGAAATTCAAAGGCAACTGAATTTCGGCAACCGGGGCATCGAAGTCGGAATGCCGCGAAACTCACCGAGTCAAAGCGTTTCGCCGTTTGCGGAAGAAAGTCTGATGTAGAACAAGTAGCAGAAGCATACATGCTCAAGAGGGATCACCCGAAATTCAAAGGCAACTGAATTTCGGCAACCGGGGCATCGAAGTCGGAATGCCGCGAAACTCACCGAGTCAAAGCGTTTCGCCGTTTGCGGAAGAAAGTCTGATGTAGAACAAGTAGCAGAAGCATACATGCTCAAGAGGGATCACCCGAAATTCAAAGGCAACTGAATTTCGGCAACCGGGGCATCGAAGTCGGAATGCCGCGAAACTCACCGAGTCAAAGCGTTTCGCCGTTTGCGGAAGAAAGTCTGATGTAGAACAAGTAGCAGAAGCATACATGCTCAAGAGGGATCACCCGAAATTCAAAGGCAACTGAATTTCGGCAACCGGGCATCGAAGTCGGAATGCCGCGAAACTCACCGAGTCAAAGCGTTTCGCCGTTTGCGGAAGAAAGTCTGATGTAGAACAAGTAGCAGAAGCATACATGCTCAAGAGGGATCACCCGAAATTCAAAGGCAACTGAATTTCGGCAACCGGGGCATCGAAGTCGGAATGCCGCGAAACTCACCGAGTCAAAGCGTTTCGCCGTTTGCGGAAGAAGTCTGATGTAGAACAAGTAGCAGAAGCATACATGCTCAAGAGGGATCACCCGAAATTCAAAGGCAACTGAATTTCGGCAACCGGGGCATCGAAGTCGGAATGCCGCGAAACTCACCGAGTCAAAGCGTTTCGCCGTTTGCGGAAGAAAGTCTGATGTAGAACAAGTAGCAGAAGCATACATGCTCAAGAGGGATCACCCGAAATTCAAAGGCAACTGAATTTCGGCAACCGGGGCATCGAAGTCGGAATGCCGCGAAACTCACCGAGTCAAAGCGTTTCGCCGTTTGCGGAAGAAAGTCTGATGTAGAACAAGTAGCAGAAGCATACATGCTCAAGAGGGATCACCCGAAATTCAAAGGCAACTGAATTTCGGCAACCGGGGCATCGAAGTCGGAATGCCGCGAAACTCACCGAGTCAAAGCGTTTCGCCGTTTGCGGAAGAAAGTCTGATGTAGAACAAGTAGCAGAAGCATACATGCTCAAGAGGGATCACCCGAAATTCAAAGGCAACTGAATTTCGGCAACCGGGCATCGAAGTCGGAATGCCGCGAAACTCACCGAGTCAAAGCGTTTCGCCGTTTGCGGAAGAAAGTCTGATGTAGAACAAGTAGCAGAAGCATACATGCTCAAGAGGGATCACCCGAAATTCAAAGGCAACTGAATTTCGGCAACCGGGGCATCGAAGTCGGAATGCCGCGAAACTCACCGAGTCAAAGCGTTTCGCCGTTTGCGGAAGAAAGTCTGATGTAGAACAAGTAGCAGAAGCATACATGCTCAAGAGGGATCACCCGAAATTCAAAGGCAACTGAATTTCGGCAACCGGGGCATCGAAGTCGGAATGCCGCGAAACTCACCGAGTCAAAGCGTTTCGCCGTTTGCGGAAGAAAGTCTGATGTAGAACAAGTAGCAGAAGCATACATGCTCAAGAGGGATCACCCGAAATTCAAAGGCAACTGAATTTCGGCAACCGGGCATCGAAGTCGGAATGCCGCGAAACTCACCGAGTCAAAGCGTTTCGCCGTTTGCGGAAGAAAGTCTGATGTAGAACAAGTAGCAGAAGCATACATGCTCAAGAGGGATCACCCGAAATTCAAAGGCAACTGAATTTCGGCAACCGGGGCATCGAAGTCGGAATGCCGCGAAACTCACCGAGTCAAAGCGTTTCGCCGTTTGCGGAAGAAGTCTGATGTAGAACAAGTAGCAGAAGCATACATGCTCAAGAGGGATCACCCGAAATTCAAAGGCAACTGAATTTCGGCAACCGGGGCATCGAAGTCGGAATGCCGCGAAACTCACCGAGTCAAAGCGTTTCGCCGTTTGCGGAAGAAGTCTGATGTAGAACAAGTAGCAGAAGCATACATGCTCAAGAGGGATCACCCGAAATTCAAAGGCAACTGAATTTCGGCAACCGGGGCATCGAAGTCGGAATGCCGCGAAACTCACCGAGTCAAAGCGTTTCGCCGTTTGCGGAAGAAAGTCTGATGTAGAACAAGTAGCAGAAGCATACATGCTCAAGAGGGATCACCCGAAATTCAAAGGCAACTGAATTTCGGCAACCGGGGCATCGAAGTCGGAATGCCGCGAAACTCACCGAGTCAAAGCGTTTCGCCGTTTGCGGAAGAAAGTCTGATGTAGAACAAGTAGCAGAAGCATACATGCTCAAGAGGGATCACCCGAAATTCAAAGGCAACTGAATTTCGGCAACCGGGGCATCGAAGTCGGAATGCCGCGAAACTCACCGAGTCAAAGCGTTTCGCCGTTTGCGGAAGAAAGTCTGATGTAGAACAAGTAGCAGAAGCATACATGCTCAAGAGGGATCACCCGAAATTCAAAGGCAACTGAATTTCGGCAACCGGGGCATCGAAGTCGGAATGCCGCGAAACTCACCGAGTCAAAGCGTTTCGCCGTTTGCGGAAGAAAGTCTGATGTAGAACAAGTAGCAGAAGCATACATGCTCAAGAGGGATCACCCGAAATTCAAAGGCAACTGAATTTCGGCAACCGGGGCATCGAAGTCGGAATGCCGCGAAACTCACCGAGTCAAAGCGTTTCGCCGTTTGCGGAAGAAAGTCTGATGTAGAACAAGTAGCAGAAGCATACATGCTCAAGAGGGATCACCCGAAATTCAAAGGCAACTGAATTTCGGCAACCGGGGCATCGAAGTCGGAATGCCGCGAAACTCACCGAGTCAAAGCGTTTCGCCGTTTGCGGAAGAAGTCTGATGTAGAACAAGTAGCAGAAGCATACATGCTCAAGAGGGATCACCCGAAATTCAAAGGCAACTGAATTTCGGCAACCGGGGCATCGAAGTCGGAATGCCGCGAAACTCACCGAGTCAAAGCGTTTCGCCGTTTGCGGAAGAAAGTCTGATGTAGAACAAGTAGCAGAAGCATACATGCTCAAGAGGGATCACCCGAAATTCAAAGGCAACTGAATTTCGGCAACCGGGGCATCGAAGTCGGAATGCCGCGAAACTCACCGAGTCAAAGCGTTTCGCCGTTTGCGGAAGAAAGTCTGATGTAGAACAAGTAGCAGAAGCATACATGCTCAAGAGGGATCACCCGAAATTCAAAGGCAACTGAATTTCGGCAACCGGGGCATCGAAGTCGGAATGCCGCGAAACTCACCGAGTCAAAGCGTTTCGCCGTTTGCGGAAGAAAGTCTGATGTAGAACAAGTAGCAGAAGCATACATGCTCAAGAGGGATCACCCGAAATTCAAAGGCAACTGAATTTCGGCAACCGGGGCATCGAAGTCGGAATGCCGCGAAACTCACCGAGTCAAAGCGTTTCGCCGTTTGCGGAAGAAAGTCTGATGTAGAACAAGTAGCAGAAGCATACATGCTCAAGAGGGATCACCCGAAATTCAAAGGCAACTGAATTTCGGCAACCGGGGCATCGAAGTCGGAATGCCGCGAAACTCACCGAGTCAAAGCGTTTCGCCGTTTGCGGAAGAAAGTCTGATGTAGAACAAGTAGCAGAAGCATACATGCTCAAGAGGGATCACCCGAAATTCAAAGGCAACTGAATTTCGGCAACCGGGGCATCGAAGTCGGAATGCCGCGAAACTCACCGAGTCAAAGCGTTTCGCCGTTTGCGGAAGAAAGTCTGATGTAGAACAAGTAGCAGAAGCATACATGCTCAAGAGGGATCACCCGAAATTCAAAGGCAACTGAATTTCGGCAACCGGGGCATCGAAGTCGGAATGCCGCGAAACTCACCGAGTCAAAGCGTTTCGCCGTTTGCGGAAGAAAGTCTGATGTAGAACAAGTAGCAGAAGCATACATGCTCAAGAGGGATCACCCGAAATTCAAAGGCAACTGAATTTCGGCAACCGGGGCATCGAAGTCGGAATGCCGCGAAACTCACCGAGTCAAAGCGTTTCGCCGTTTGCGGAAGAAAGTCTGATGTAGAACAAGTAGCAGAAGCATACATGCTCAAGAGGGATCACCCGAAATTCAAAGGCAACTGAATTTCGGCAACCGGGGCATCGAAGTCGGAATGCCGCGAAACTCACCGAGTCAAAGCGTTTCGCCGTTTGCGGAAGAAAGTCTGATGTAGAACAAGTAGCAGAAGCATACATGCTCAAGAGGGATCACCCGAAATTCAAAGGCAACTGAATTTCGGCAACCGGGGCATCGAAGTCGGAATGCCGCGAAACTCACCGAGTCAAAGCGTTTCGCCGTTTGCGGAAGAAAGTCTGATGTAGAACAAGTAGCAGAAGCATACATGCTCAAGAGGGATCACCCGAAATTCAAAGGCAACTGAATTTCGGCAACCGGGCATCGAAGTCGGAATGCCGCGAAACTCACCGAGTCAAAGCGTTTCGCCGTTTGCGGAAGAAAGTCTGATGTAGAACAAGTAGCAGAAGCATACATGCTCAAGAGGGATCACCCGAAATTCAAAGGCAACTGAATTTCGGCAACCGGGGCATCGAAGTCGGAATGCCGCGAAACTCACCGAGTCAAAGCGTTTCGCCGTTTGCGGAAGAAAGTCTGATGTAGAACAAGTAGCAGAAGCATACATGCTCAAGAGGGATCACCCGAAATTCAAAGGCAACTGAATTTCGGCAACCGGGGCATCGAAGACGGAATGCCGCGAAAGTCACCGAGTCAAAGCGTTTCGCCGTTTGCGGAAGAAAGTATGATGTAGAACAAGTAGCAGAAGCATACATGCTCAAGAGGGATCACCCGAAATTCAAAGGCAACTGAATTTCGGCAACCGGGGCATCGAAGTCGGAATGCCGCGAAACTTACCGAGTCAAAGCGTTTCGCCGTTTGCGGAAGAAAGTCTGATGTAGAACAAGTAGCAGAAGCATACATGCTCAAGAGGGATCACCTGCAATTCAAAGGCAACTGAATTTCGGCAATCGGGGCTTCGAAGTCCGAATGCCACGAAACTCAACGAGTCAAAGCATTTCGCCGTTTGCGGAAGAAAGTCTCATGTAGAACAAGCAGCAGAAGCATACATGCCCAAGAGGGATCACCCGAAAATCAAAGGCAACTGAATTTCGGCAACCGGGGCATCGAAGGCGGAATGCCGCGAAACTCACCGAGTCAAAGCGTTTCGCCGTTTGCGGAAGAGAGTCTCAAGTAGAACAAGTAGCAGAAGCATACATGCTCAAGAGGGATCACCCAAAATTCAAAGGCAATAGAATTTCGGCAGCCGGGGCATCGAAGTCGGAATGCCGCGAAACTCACCGAGTCAAATCGTTTCGCCGTTTGCGGAAGAAGTTTGATGTTTAGCAAGTAGCAGAAGAATACATGCTCAAGAGGGATCACCCGAAATTCAAAGGCAACTGAATTTCGGCAACCGGGGCATCGAAGTCGGAATGCCGCGAAACTCACCGAGTCAAAGCGTTTCGCCGTTTGTGGAAGAAAGTCTGATGTAGAAGAAGTAGCAGAAGCATACATGCTCAAGAGGGATCACCCGAAATTCAAAGGCAACTGAATTTCGGCAACCGGGGCATCGAATTCAGAATGCCGCGAAACTCACCGAGTCAAAGCGTTTCGCCGTTTGCGGAAGAAATTCTGATGTAGAACAAGTAGCAGAAGCTTACATGCTCAAGAGGGATCACCCGAAATTCAAAGGCAACTGAATTTCGACAACTGGGGCATCGAAGTCTACATGCCGCGAAACTCATCGAGTCAAAGCGTTTCGCCGTTTGTGGAAGAAAGTCTGATGTAGAACAAGTAGCAGAAGCATACATGCTCAAGAGGGATCACCCGAAATTCAAAGGCAACTGAATTTCGGCAACCGGGGCATCGAAGTCGGAATGCCGCGAAACTCACCGAGTCAAAGCGTTTCGCCGTTTGCGGAAGAAAGTCTGATGTAGAACAAGTAGCAGAAGCATACATGCTCAAGAGGGATCACCCGAAATTCAAAGGCAACTGAATTTCGGCAACCAGGGCATCGAAGTCGGAATGCCGCGAAACTCACCGAGTCAAAGCGTTTCGCCGTTTGCGGAAGAAAGTCTGATGTAGAACAAGTAGCACAAGCATACATGCTCAAGAGGGATCACCCGAAATTCAAAGGCAACTGAATTTCGGCAACCGGGGCATCGAAGTCGGAATGCCGTGAAACTCACCGAGTCAAAGCGTTTCGCCGTTTGCGGAAGAAAGTCTGATGTAGAACAAGTAGCAGAAGCATACATGCTCAAGAGGGATCACCCGAAATTCAAAGGCAACTGAATTTCGGCAACCGGGGCATCGAAGTCGGAATGCCGCGAAACTCACCGAGTCAAAGCGTTTAGCCATTTGCGGAAGAAGTCTGAAGTAGAACAAGTAGCAGAAGCAAACATGCTCAAGAGGGATCACCCGAAATTCAAAGGCAACTGAATTTCGGCAACGGGGAATCGAAGTCGGAATGCCGCGAAACTCACCGAGTCAAAGCGTTTCGCCGTTTGCGGAAGAAAGTCTGATGTAGAACAAGTAGCAGAAGCATACATGCTCAAGAGGGATCACCCGAAATTCAAAGGCAACTGAATTTCGGCAACCGGGGCATCGAAGTCGGAATGCCGCGAAACTCACCGAGTCAAAGCGTTTCGCCGTTTGCGGAAGAAAGTCTGATGTAGAACAAGTAGCAGAAGCATACATGCTCAAGAGGGATCACCCGAAATTCAAAGGCAACTGAATTTCGGCAACCGGGGCATCGAAGTCGGAATGCCGCGAAACTCACCGAGTCAAAGCGTTTCGCCGTTTGCGGAAGAAAGTCTGATGTAGAACAAGTAGCAGAAGCATACATGCTCAAGAGGGATCACCCGAAATTCAAAGGCAACTGAATTTCGGCAACCGGGGCATCGAAGTCGGAATGCCGCGAAACTCACCGAGTCAAAGCGTTTCGCCGTTTGCGGAAGAAAGTCTGATGTAGAACAAGTAGCAGAAGCATACATGCTCAAGAGGGATCACCCGAAATTCAAAGGCAACTGAATTTCGGCAACCGGGGCATCGAAGTCGGAATGCCGCGAAACTCACCGAGTCAAAGCGTTTCGCCGTTTGCGGAAGAAAGTCTGATGTAGAACAAGTAGCAGAAGCATACATGCTCAAGAGGGATCACCCGAAATTCAAAGGCAACTGAATTTCGGCAACCGGGGCATCGAAGTCGGAATGCCGCGAAACTCACCGAGTCAAAGCGTTTCGCCGTTTGCGGAAGAAAGTCTGATGGAGAACAAGTAGCAGAAGCATACATGCTCAAGAGGGATCACCCGAAATTCAAAGGCAACTGAATTTCGGCAACCGGGGCATCGAAGTCGGAATGCCGCGAAACTCACCGAGTCAAAGCGTTTCGCCGTTTGCGGAAGAAAGTCTGATGTAGAACAAGTAGCAGAAGCATACATGCTCAAGAGGGATCACCCGAAATTCAAAGGCAACTGAATTTCGGCAACCGGGGCATCGAAGTCGGAATGCCGCGAAACTCACCGAGTCAAAGCGTTTCGCCGTTTGCGGAAGAAAGTCTGATGTAGAACAAGTAGCAGAAGCATACATGCTCAAGAGGGATCACCCGAAATTCAAAGGCAACTGAATTGGGGCAACCGGGGCATCGAAGTCGGAATGCCGCGAAACTCACCGAGTCAAAGCGTTTCGCCGTTTGCGGAAGAAAGTCTGATGTAGAACAAGTAGCAGAAGCATACATGCTCAAGAGGGATCACCCGAAATTCAAAGGCAACTGAATTTTGGCAACTGGGGCATCGAAGGCGGAATGCCGCGAAACTCACCGAGTCAAAGCGTTTCGCCATTTGCGGAAGAAAGCCTAATGTAGAACAACTAGCAGAAGCATAAATGCTCAACAGGGATCACCCAAAATTCAAAGGCAACTGAATTTCGGCAACCGGGGAATTGAAGTCGGAATGCCGCGAAACTCCCCGAGTCAAAGCCTTTCGCCGTTTGCGGAAGAAGTCTGATGGAGAACAAGTAGCAGAAGCATACATGCTCAAGAGGGATCACCCGAAATTCAAAGGCAACTGAATTTTGGCAACTGGGGCATCGAAGGCGGAATGCCGCGAAACTCACCGAGTCAAAGCGTTTCGCCATTTGGGGAAGAAATTCTGATGGAGAACAAGTAGCAGAAGCATACATGCTCAAGAGGGATCACCCGAAATTCAAAGGCAACTGAATTTCGGCAAACGGGAATCGAAGTCGGAATGCCGCGAAACTCACCGAGTCAAAGCGTTTCGCCGTTTGCGGAAGAAAGTCTGATGTAGAACAAGTAGCAGAAGCATACATGCTCAAGACGGATCACCCGAAATTCAAAGGCAACTGAATTGCGGCAACCGGGGAATCGAAGTCGGAATGCCGCGAAACTCACCGAGTCAAAGCGTTTCGCCGTTTGCGGAAGAAAGTCTGATGGAGAACAAGTAGCAGAAGCATACATGCTCAAGAGGGATCACCCGAAATTCAAAGGCAACTGAATTTCGGCAACCGGGGAATCGAAGTCGGAATGCCGCGAAACTCACCGAGTCAAAGCGTTTCGCCGTTTGCGGAAGAAAGTCTGATGTAGAACAAGTAGCAGAAGCATACATGCTCAAGAGGGATCACCCGAAATTCAAAGGCAACTGAATTTCGGCAACCGGGGCATCGAAGTCGGAATGCGCGAAACTCACCGAGTCAAAGCGTTTCGCCGTTTGGGAAGAAAGTCTGATGGAGAACAAGTAGCAGAAGCATACATGCTCAAGAGGGATCACCCGAAATTCAAAGGCAACTGAATTTCGGCAACCGGGGCATCGAAGTCGGAATGCCGCGAAACTCACCGAGTCAAAGCGTTTCGCCGTTTGGGAAGAAATTCTGATGGAGAACAAGTAGCAGAAGCATACATGCTCAAGAGGGATCACCCGAAATTCAAAGGAAACTGAATTTCGGCAACCGGGGAATCGAAGTCGGAATGCCGCGAAACTCACCGAGTCAAAGCGTTTCGCCGTTTGCGGAAGAAAGTCTGATGGAGAACAAGTAGCAGAAGCATACATGCTCAAGAGGGATCACCCGAAATTCAAAGGCAACTGAATTTCGGCAACCAGGGAATCGAAGTCGGAATGCCGCGAAACTCACCGAGTCAAAGCGTTTCGCCGTTTGCGGAAGAAAGTCTGATGGAGAACAAGTAGCAGAAGCATACATGCTCAAGAGGGATCACCTGAAATTCAAAGGCAACTGAATTTCGGCAACTAGGGCATCGAAGTCGGAATGCCGCGAAACTCACCGAGTCAAAGCGTTTCGTCGTTTGCGGAAGAAAGTCTGATGTAGAACAAGTAGCAGAAGCATAAATGCTCAAGAGGGATCACCCGAAATTCAAAGGCAACTGAATTTCGGCAACCGGGGAATCGAAGACGGAATGCCGCGAAACTCACCGAGTCAAAGCGTTTCGCCGTTTGCGGAAGAAATTCTGATGGAGAACAAGTAGCAGAAGCATACATGCTCAAGAGGGATCACCCGAAATTCAAAGGCAACTGAATTTCGGCAACCGGGGAATCGAAGTCGGAATGCCGCGAAACTCACCGAGTCAAAGCGTTTCGCCGTTTGCGGAAGAAAGTCTGATGGAGAACAAGTAGCCGAAGCATAAATGCTCAAGAGGGATCACCCGAAATTCAAAGGCAACTGAATTTCGG
>CM055351.1:433666-465191 GCA_029228515.1 Populus alba x Populus x berolinensis | reverse complement strand
TTCCGCAAAGGCGAAACGCTTTGACTGGGTGAGTTTCGCGGCATTCCGACTTGGATTCCCCGGTTGCCGAAATTCAGTTGCCTTTGAATTTCGGGTGATCCCTCTTGAGCATGTATGCTTCTGCTACTTGTTCTACAGCAGACTTCTTCCGCAAATGGCTAAACGCTTTGACTCGGTGAGTTTCGCGGCATTCCGACTTCGATGCCCCGGTTGCCGAAATTCAGTTGCCTTTGAATTTCGGGTGATCCCTCTTGAGCATGTATGCTTCTGCTACTTGTTCTACATCACACTTCCTTCCGCAAAGGGCGAAACGCTTTGACTCGGTGAGTTTCGCGGCATTCCGACTTCGATGCCCCGGTTGCCGAAATTCAGTTGCCTTTGAATTTCGGGTGATCCCTCTTGAGCATGTATGCTTCTGCTACTTGTTCTACATCACACTCTCTTCCGCAAACATCGAAACGCTTTGACTCGGTGAGTTTCGCGGCATTCCGACTTCGATGCCCCGGTTGCCGAAAGTCTGTTGCCTTTGAATTTCGGGTGATCCCTCTTGAGCATGTATGCTTCTGCTACTTGTTCTACATCACACTCTCTTCCGCAAACAGCGAAACGCTTTGACTCGGTGAGTTTCGCGGCATTCCGACTTCGATGCCCCGGTTGCCGAAATTCAGTTGCCTTTGAATTTCGGGTGATCCCTCTTGAGCATGTATGCTTCAGCTACTTGTTCTACATCACACTTCCTTCCGCAAACGGCGAAATGCTTTGACTCGGTGAGTTTCGCGGCATTCCGACTTCGATGCCCCGGTTGCCGAAAGTCAGTTGCCTTTGAATTTCGGGTGATCCCTCTTGAGCATGTATGCTTCTGCTACTTGTTCTTCATCACACTTCTTCCGCAAACGGCGAAACGCTTTGACTCGGTGAGTTTCGCGGCATTCCGACTTCGATGCCCGGTTGCCGAAATTCAGTTGCCTTTGAATTTCGGGTGATCCCTCTTGAGCATGTATGCTTCTGCTACTTGTTCTACATCACACTTCTTCCGCAAACGGCGAAACGCTTTGACTCGGTGAGTTTCGCGGCATTCCGACTTCGATGCCCCGGTTGCCGAAATTCAGTTGCCTTTGAATTTCGGGTGATCCCTCTTGAGCATGTATGCTTCTGCTACTTGTTCTACATCACACTTCCTTCCGCAAACGGCGAAACGCTTTGACTCGGTGAGTTTCGCGGCATTCCGACTTCGATGCCCCGGTTGCCGAAATTCAGTTGCCTTTGAATTTCGGGTGATCCCTCTTGAGCATGTATGCTTCTGCTACTTGTTCTACATCACACTTCCTTCCGCAAACGGCGAAACGCTTTGACTCGGTGAGTTTCGCGGCATTCCGACTTCGATGCCCCGGTTGCCGAAATTCAGTTGCCTTTGAATTTCGGGTGATCCCTCTTGAGCATGTATGCTTCTGCTACTTGTTCTACATCACACTTCCTTCCGCAAACGGCGAAACGCTTTGACTCGGTGAGTTTCGCGGCATTCCGACTTCGATGCCCCGGTTGCCGAAATTCAGTTGCCTTTGAATTTCGGGTGATCCCTCTTGAGCATGTATGCTTCTGCTACTTGTTCTACATCACACTTCTTCCGCAAACGCGAAACGCTTTGACTCGGTGAGTTTCGCGGCATTCCGACTTCGATGCCCCGGTTGCCGAAATTCAGTTGCCTTTGAATTTCGGGTGATCCCTCTTGAGCATGTATGCTTCTGCTACTTGTTCTACATCACACTTCTTCCGCAAACGGCGAAACGCTTTGACTCGGTGAGTTTCGCGGCATTCCGACTTCGATGCCCCGGTTGCCGAAATTCAGTTGCCTTTGAATTTCGGGTGATCCCTCTTGAGCATGTATGCTTCTGCTACTTGTTCTACATCACACTTCTTCCGCAAACGGCGAAACGCTTTGACTCGGTGAGTTTCGCGGCATTCCGACTTCGATGCCCCGGTTGCCGAAATTCAGTTGCCTTTGAATTTCGGGTGATCCCTCTTGAGCATGTATGCTTCTGCTACTTGTTCTACATCACACTTCTTCCGCAAACGGCGAAACGCTTTGACTCGGTGAGTTTCGCGGCATTCCGACTTCGATGCCCCGGTTGCCGAAATTCAGTTGCCTTTGAATTTCGGGTGATCCCTCTTGAGCATGTATGCTTCTGCTACTTGTTCTACATCACACTTCTTCCGCAAACGGCGAAACGCTTTGACTCGGTGAGTTTCGCGGCATTCCGACTTCGATGCCCCGGTTGCCGAAATTCAGTTGCCTTTGAATTTCGGGTGATCCCTCTTGAGCATGTATGCTTCTGCTACTTGTTCTACATCACACTTCCTTCCGCAAACGGCGAAACGCTTTGACTCGGTGAGTTTCGCGGCATTCCGACTTCGATGCCCCGGTTGCCGAAATTCAGTTGCCTTTGAATTTCGGGTGATCCCTCTTGAGCATGTATGCTTCTGCTACTTGTTCTACATCACACTTCTTCCGCAAACGGCGAAACGCTTTGACTCGGTGAGTTTCGCGGCATTCCGACTTCGATGCCCCGGTTGCCGAAATTCAGTTGCCTTTGAATTTCGGGTGATCCCTCTTGAGCATGTATGCTTCTGCTACTTGTTCTACATCACACTTCTTCCGCAAACGGCGAAACGCTTTGACTCGGTGAGTTTCGCGGCATTCCGACTTCGATGCCCCGGTTGCCGAAATTCAGTTGCCTTTGAATTTCGGGTGATCCCTCTTGAGCATGTATGCTTCTGCTACTTGTTCTACATCACACTTCTTCCGCAAAGGCGAAACGCTTTGACTCGGTGAGTTTCGCGGCATTCCGACTTCGATGCCCCGGTTGCCGAAATTCAGTTGCCTTTGAATTTCGGGTGATCCCTCTTGAGCATGTATGCTTCTGCTACTTGTTCTACATCACACTTCTTCCGCAAACGGCGAAACGCTTTGACTCGGTGAGTTTCGCGGCATTCCGACTTCGATGCCCCGGTTGCCGAAATTCAGTTGCCTTTGAATTTCGGGTGATCCCTCTTGAGCATGTATGCTTCTGCTACTTGTTCTACATCACACTTCCTTCCGCAAACGGCCGCTTTGACTCGGTGAGTTTCGCGGCATTCCGACTTCGATGCCCCGGTTGCCGAAATTCAGTTGCCTTTGAATTTCGGGTGATCCCTCTTGAGCATGTATGCTTCTGCTACTTGTTCTACATCACACTTCTTCCGCAAACGGCGAAACGCTTTGACTCGGTGAGTTTCGCGGCATTCCGACTTCGATGCCCCGGTTGCCGAAATTCAGTTGCCTTTGAATTTCGGGTGATCCCTCTTGAGCATGTATGCTTCTGCTACTTGTTCTACATCACACTTCTTCCGCAAACGGCGAAACGCTTTGACTCGGTGAGTTTCGCGGCATTCCGACTTCGATGCCCCGGTTGCCGAAATTCAGTTGCCTTTGAATTTCGGGTGATCCCTCTTGAGCATGTATGCTTCTGCTACTTGTTCTACATCACACTTCCTTCCGCAAACGGCGAAACGCTTTGACTCGGTGAGTTTCGCGGCATTCCGACTTCGATGCCCCGGTTGCCGAAATTCAGTTGCCTTTGAATTTCGGGTGATCCCTCTTGAGCATGTATGCTTCTGCTACTTGTTCTACATCACACTTCTTCCGCAAACGGCGAAACGCTTTGACTCGGTGAGTTTCGCGGCATTCCGACTTCGATGCCCCGGTTGCCGAAATTCAGTTGCCTTTGAATTTCGGGTGATCCCTCTTGAGCATGTATGCTTCTGCTACTTGTTCTACATCACACTTCCTTCCGCAAACGGCGAAACGCTTTGACTCGGTGAGTTTCGCGGCATTCCGACTTCGATGCCCCGGTTGCCGAAATTCAGTTGCCTTTGAATTTCGGGTGATCCCTCTTGAGCATGTATGCTTCTGCTACTTGTTCTACATCACACTTCTTCCGCAAACGGCGAAACGCTTTGACTCGGTGAGTTTCGCGGCATTCCGACTTCGATGCCCCGGTTGCCGAAATTCAGTTGCCTTTGAATTTCGGGTGATCCCTCTTGAGCATGTATGCTTCTGCTACTTGTTCTACATCACACTTCTTCCGCAAACGGCGAAACGCTTTGACTCGGTGAGTTTCGCGGCATTCCGACTTCGATGCCCCGGTTGCCGAAATTCAGTTGCCTTTGAATTTCGGGTGATCCCTCTTGAGCATGTATGCTTCTGCTACTTGTTCTACATCACACTTCTTCCGCAAACGGCGAAACGCTTTGACTCGGTGAGTTTCGCGGCATTCCGACTTCGATGCCCCGGTTGCCGAAATTCAGTTGCCTTTGAATTTCGGGTGATCCCTCTTGAGCATGTATGCTTCTGCTACTTGTTCTACATCACACTTCTTCCGCAAAGGCGAAACGCTTTGACTCGGTGAGTTTCGCGGCATTCCGACTTCGATGCCCCGGTTGCCGAAATTCAGTTGCCTTTGAATTTCGGGTGATCCCTCTTGAGCATGTATGCTTCTGCTACTTGTTCTACATCAGACTTCTTCCGCAAACGGCCGCTTTGACTCGGTGAGTTTCGCGGCATTCCGACTTCGATGCCCCGGTTGCCGAAATTCAGTTGCCTTTGAATTTCGGGTGATCCCTCTTGAGCATGTATGCTTCTGCTACTTGTTCTACATCACACTTCCTTCCGCAAACGGCGAAACGCTTTGACTCGGTGAGTTTCGCGGCATTCCGACTTCGATGCCCCGGTTGCCGAAATTCAGTTGCCTTTGAATTTCGGGTGATCCCTCTTGAGCATGTATGCTTCTGCTACTTGTTCTACATCACACTTCTTCCGCAAACGGCGAAACGCTTTGACTCGGTGAGTTTCGCGGCATTCCGACTTCGATGCCCCGGTTGCCGAAATTCAGTTGCCTTTGAATTTCGGGTGATCCCTCTTGAGCATGTATGCTTCTGCTACTTGTTCTACATCAGACTTCTTCCGCAAACGGCGAAACGCTTTGACTCGGTGAGTTTCGCGGCATTCCGACTTCGATGCCCCGGTTGCCGAAATTCAGTTGCCTTTGAATTTCGGGTGATCCCTCTTGAGCATGTATGCTTCTGCTACTTGTTCTACATCACACTTCTTCCGCAAAGGCGAAACGCTTTGACTCGGTGAGTTTCGCGGCATTCCGACTTCGATGCCCCGGTTGCCGAAATTCAGTTGCCTTTGAATTTCGGGTGATCCCTCTTGAGCATGTATGCTTCTGCTACTTGTTCTACATCACACTTCTTCCGCAAACGGCGAAACGCTTTGACTCGGTGAGTTTCGCGGCATTCCGACTTCGATGCCCCGGTTGCCGAAATTCAGTTGCCTTTGAATTTCGGGTGATCCCTCTTGAGCATGTATGCTTCTGCTACTTGTTCTACATCACACTTCCTTCCGCAAACGGCGAAACGCTTTGACTCGGTGAGTTTCGCGGCATTCCGACTTCGATGCCCCGGTTGCCGAAATTCAGTTGCCTTTGAATTTCGGGTGATCCCTCTTGAGCATGTATGCTTCTGCTACTTGTTCTACATCACACTTCTTCCGCAAACGGCGAAACGCTTTGACTCGGTGAGTTTCGCGGCATTCCGACTTCGATGCCCCGGTTGCCGAAATTCAGTTGCCTTTGAATTTCGGGTGATCCCTCTTGAGCATGTATGCTTCTGCTACTTGTTCTACATCACACTTCCTTCCGCAAACGGCGAAACGCTTTGACTCGGTGAGTTTCGCGGCATTCCGACTTCGATGCCCCGGTTGCCGAAATTCAGTTGCCTTTGAATTTCGGGTGATCCCTCTTGAGCATGTATGCTTCTGCTACTTGTTCTACATCACACTTCTTCCGCAAACGGCGAAACGCTTTGACTCGGTGAGTTTCGCGGCATTCCGACTTCGATGCCCCGGTTGCCGAAATTCAGTTGCCTTTGAATTTCGGGTGATCCCTCTTGAGCATGTATGCTTCTGCTACTTGTTCTACATCACACTTCTTCCGCAAACGGCGAAACGCTTTGACTCGGTGAGTTTCGCGGCATTCCGACTTCGATGCCCCGGTTGCCGAAATTCAGTTGCCTTTGAATTTCGGGTGATCCCTCTTGAGCATGTATGCTTCTGCTACTTGTTCTACATCACACTTCCTTCCGCAAACGGCGAAACGCTTTGACTCGGTGAGTTTCGCGGCATTCCGACTTCGATGCCCCGGTTGCCGAAATTCAGTTGCCTTTGAATTTCGGGTGATCCCTCTTGAGCATGTATGCTTCTGCTACTTGTTCTACATCACACTTCTTCCGCAAAGGCGAAACGCTTTGACTCGGTGAGTTTCGCGGCATTCCGACTTCGATGCCCCGGTTGCCGAAATTCAGTTGCCTTTGAATTTCGGGTGATCCCTCTTGAGCATGTATGCTTCTGCTACTTGTTCTACATCAGACTTCTTCCGCAAACGGCCGCTTTGACTCGGTGAGTTTCGCGGCATTCCGACTTCGATGCCCCGGTTGCCGAAATTCAGTTGCCTTTGAATTTCGGGTGATCCCTCTTGAGCATGTATGCTTCTGCTACTTGTTCTACATCACACTTCCTTCCGCAAACGGCGAAACGCTTTGACTCGGTGAGTTTCGCGGCATTCCGACTTCGATGCCCCGGTTGCCGAAATTCAGTTGCCTTTGAATTTCGGGTGATCCCTCTTGAGCATGTATGCTTCTGCTACTTGTTCTACATCACACTTCTTCCGCAAACGGCGAAACGCTTTGACTCGGTGAGTTTCGCGGCATTCCGACTTCGATGCCCCGGTTGCCGAAATTCAGTTGCCTTTGAATTTCGGGTGATCCCTCTTGAGCATGTATGCTTCTGCTACTTGTTCTACATCAGACTTCTTCCGCAAACGGCGAAACGCTTTGACTCGGTGAGTTTCGCGGCATTCCGACTTCGATGCCCCGGTTGCCGAAATTCAGTTGCCTTTGAATTTCGGGTGATCCCTCTTGAGCATGTATGCTTCTGCTACTTGTTCTACATCACACTTCCTTCCGCAAACGGCGAAACGCTTTGACTCGGTGAGTTTCGCGGCATTCCGACTTCGATGCCCCGGTTGCCGAAATTCAGTTGCCTTTGAATTTCGGGTGATCCCTCTTGAGCATGTATGCTTCTGCTACTTGTTCTACATCACACTTCTTCCGCAAACGGCGAAACGCTTTGACTCGGTGAGTTTCGCGGCATTCCGACTTCGATGCCCCGGTTGCCGAAATTCAGTTGCCTTTGAATTTCGGGTGATCCCTCTTGAGCATGTATGCTTCTGCTACTTGTTCTACATCACACTTCCTTCCGCAAACGGCGAAACGCTTTGACTCGGTGAGTTTCGCGGCATTCCGACTTCGATGCCCCGGTTGCCGAAATTCAGTTGCCTTTGAATTTCGGGTGATCCCTCTTGAGCATGTATGCTTCTGCTACTTGTTCTACATCACACTTCTTCCGCAAACGGCGAAACGCTTTGACTCGGTGAGTTTCGCGGCATTCCGACTTCGATGCCCCGGTTGCCGAAATTCAGTTGCCTTTGAATTTCGGGTGATCCCTCTTGAGCATGTATGCTTCTGCTACTTGTTCTACATCACACTTCTTCCGCAAACGGCGAAACGCTTTGACTCGGTGAGTTTCGCGGCATTCCGACTTCGATGCCCCGGTTGCCGAAATTCAGTTGCCTTTGAATTTCGGGTGATCCCTCTTGAGCATGTATGCTTCTGCTACTTGTTCTACATCAGACTTTCTTCCGCAAACGGCGAAACGCTTTGACTCGGTGAGTTTCGCGGCATTCCGACTTCGATGCCCCGGTTGCCGAAATTCAGTTGCCTTTGAATTTCGGGTGATCCCTCTTGAGCATGTATGCTTCTGCTACTTGTTCTACATCACACTTCCTTCCGCAAACGGCGAAACGCTTTGACTCGGTGAGTTTCGCGGCATTCCGACTTCGATGCCCCGGTTGCCGAAATTCAGTTGCCTTTGAATTTCGGGTGATCCCTCTTGAGCATGTATGCTTCTGCTACTTGTTCTACATCACACTTCTTCCGCAAAGGCGAAACGCTTTGACTCGGTGAGTTTCGCGGCATTCCGACTTCGATGCCCCGGTTGCCGAAATTCAGTTGCCTTTGAATTTCGGGTGATCCCTCTTGAGCATGTATGCTTCTGCTACTTGTTCTACATCAGACTTCTTCCGCAAACGGCCGCTTTGACTCGGTGAGTTTCGCGGCATTCCGACTTCGATGCCCCGGTTGCCGAAATTCAGTTGCCTTTGAATTTCGGGTGATCCCTCTTGAGCATGTATGCTTCTGCTACTTGTTCTACATCACACTTCCTTCCGCAAACGGCGAAACGCTTTGACTCGGTGAGTTTCGCGGCATTCCGACTTCGATGCCCCGGTTGCCGAAATTCAGTTGCCTTTGAATTTCGGGTGATCCCTCTTGAGCATGTATGCTTCTGCTACTTGTTCTACATCACACTTCTTCCGCAAACGGCGAAACGCTTTGACTCGGTGAGTTTCGCGGCATTCCGACTTCGATGCCCCGGTTGCCGAAATTCAGTTGCCTTTGAATTTCGGGTGATCCCTCTTGAGCATGTATGCTTCTGCTACTTGTTCTACATCAGACTTCTTCCGCAAACGGCGAAACGCTTTGACTCGGTGAGTTTCGCGGCATTCCGACTTCGATGCCCCGGTTGCCGAAATTCAGTTGCCTTTGAATTTCGGGTGATCCCTCTTGAGCATGTATGCTTCTGCTACTTGTTCTACATCACACTTCCTTCCGCAAACGGCGAAACGCTTTGACTCGGTGAGTTTCGCGGCATTCCGACTTCGATGCCCCGGTTGCCGAAATTCAGTTGCCTTTGAATTTCGGGTGATCCCTCTTGAGCATGTATGCTTCTGCTACTTGTTCTACATCACACTTCTTCCGCAAACGGCGAAACGCTTTGACTCGGTGAGTTTCGCGGCATTCCGACTTCGATGCCCCGGTTGCCGAAATTCAGTTGCCTTTGAATTTCGGGTGATCCCTCTTGAGCATGTATGCTTCTGCTACTTGTTCTACATCACACTTCCTTCCGCAAACGGCGAAACGCTTTGACTCGGTGAGTTTCGCGGCATTCCGACTTCGATGCCCCGGTTGCCGAAATTCAGTTGCCTTTGAATTTCGGGTGATCCCTCTTGAGCATGTATGCTTCTGCTACTTGTTCTACATCACACTTCTTCCGCAAACGGCGAAACGCTTTGACTCGGTGAGTTTCGCGGCATTCCGACTTCGATGCCCCGGTTGCCGAAATTCAGTTGCCTTTGAATTTCGGGTGATCCCTCTTGAGCATGTATGCTTCTGCTACTTGTTCTACATCACACTTCCTTCCGCAAACGGCGAAACGCTTTGACTCGGTGAGTTTCGCGGCATTCCGACTTCGATGCCCCGGTTGCCGAAATTCAGTTGCCTTTGAATTTCGGGTGATCCCTCTTGAGCATGTATGCTTCTGCTACTTGTTCTACATCACACTTCTTCCGCAAACGGCGAAACGCTTTGACTCGGTGAGTTTCGCGGCATTCCGACTTCGATGCCCCGGTTGCCGAAATTCAGTTGCCTTTGAATTTCGGGTGATCCCTCTTGAGCATGTATGCTTCTGCTACTTGTTCTACATCAGACTTCTTCCGCAAACGGCCGCTTTGACTCGGTGAGTTTCGCGGCATTCCGACTTCGATGCCCCGGTTGCCGAAATTCAGTTGCCTTTGAATTTCGGGTGATCCCTCTTGAGCATGTATGCTTCTGCTACTTGTTCTACATCACACTTCTTCCGCAAAGGCGAAACGCTTTGACTCGGTGAGTTTCGCGGCATTCCGACTTCGATGCCCCGGTTGCCGAAATTCAGTTGCCTTTGAATTTCGGGTGATCCCTCTTGAGCATGTATGCTTCTGCTACTTGTTCTACATCACACTTCTTCCGCAAACGGCGAAACGCTTTGACTCGGTGAGTTTCGCGGCATTCCGACTTCGATGCCCCGGTTGCCGAAATTCAGTTGCCTTTGAATTTCGGGTGATCCCTCTTGAGCATGTATGCTTCTGCTACTTGTTCTACATCACACTTCCTTCCGCAAACGGCGAAACGCTTTGACTCGGTGAGTTTCGCGGCATTCCGACTTCGATGCCCCGGTTGCCGAAATTCAGTTGCCTTTGAATTTCGGGTGATCCCTCTTGAGCATGTATGCTTCTGCTACTTGTTCTACATCACACTTCTTCCGCAAACGGCGAAACGCTTTGACTCGGTGAGTTTCGCGGCATTCCGACTTCGATGCCCCGGTTGCCGAAATTCAGTTGCCTTTGAATTTCGGGTGATCCCTCTTGAGCATGTATGCTTCTGCTACTTGTTCTACATCACACTTCTTCCGCAAACGGCGAAACGCTTTGACTCGGTGAGTTTCGCGGCATTCCGACTTCGATGCCCCGGTTGCCGAAATTCAGTTGCCTTTGAATTTCGGGTGATCCCTCTTGAGCATGTATGCTTCTGCTACTTGTTCTACATCACACTTCCTTCCGCAAACGGCGAAACGCTTTGACTCGGTGAGTTTCGCGGCATTCCGACTTCGATGCCCCGGTTGCCGAAATTCAGTTGCCTTTGAATTTCGGGTGATCCCTCTTGAGCATGTATGCTTCTGCTACTTGTTCTACATCACACTTCTTCCGCAAACGGCGAAACGCTTTGACTCGGTGAGTTTCGCGGCATTCCGACTTCGATGCCCCGGTTGCCGAAATTCAGTTGCCTTTGAATTTCGGGTGATCCCTCTTGAGCATGTATGCTTCTGCTACTTGTTCTACATCACACTTCTTCCGCAAACGGCGAAACGCTTTGACTCGGTGAGTTTCGCGGCATTCCGACTTCGATGCCCCGGTTGCCGAAATTCAGTTGCCTTTGAATTTCGGGTGATCCCTCTTGAGCATGTATGCTTCTGCTACTTGTTCTACATCAGACTTCTTCCGCAAACGGCGAAACGCTTTGACTCGGTGAGTTTCGCGGCATTCCGACTTCGATGCCCCGGTTGCCGAAATTCAGTTGCCTTTGAATTTCGGGTGATCCCTCTTGAGCATGTATGCTTCTGCTACTTGTTCTACATCACACTTCCTTCCGCAAACGGCGAAACGCTTTGACTCGGTGAGTTTCGCGGCATTCCGACTTCGATGCCCCGGTTGCCGAAATTCAGTTGCCTTTGAATTTCGGGTGATCCCTCTTGAGCATGTATGCTTCTGCTACTTGTTCTACATCACACTTCTTCCGCAAACGGCGAAACGCTTTGACTCGGTGAGTTTCGCGGCATTCCGACTTCGATGCCCCGGTTGCCGAAATTCAGTTGCCTTTGAATTTCGGGTGATCCCTCTTGAGCATGTATGCTTCTGCTACTTGTTCTACATCACACTTCCTTCCGCAAACGGCGAAACGCTTTGACTCGGTGAGTTTCGCGGCATTCCGACTTCGATGCCCCGGTTGCCGAAATTCAGTTGCCTTTGAATTTCGGGTGATCCCTCTTGAGCATGTATGCTTCTGCTACTTGTTCTACATCACACTTCTTCCGCAAACGGCGAAACGCTTTGACTCGGTGAGTTTCGCGGCATTCCGACTTCGATGCCCCGGTTGCCGAAATTCAGTTGCCTTTGAATTTCGGGTGATCCCTCTTGAGCATGTATGCTTCTGCTACTTGTTCTACATCAGACTTCTTCCGCAAACGGCCGCTTTGACTCGGTGAGTTTCGCGGCATTCCGACTTCGATGCCCCGGTTGCCGAAATTCAGTTGCCTTTGAATTTCGGGTGATCCCTCTTGAGCATGTATGCTTCTGCTACTTGTTCTACATCACACTTCTTCCGCAAAGGCGAAACGCTTTGACTCGGTGAGTTTCGCGGCATTCCGACTTCGATGCCCGGTTGCCGAAATTCAGTTGCCTTTGAATTTCGGGTGATCCCTCTTGAGCATGTATGCTTCTGCTACTTGTTCTACATCACACTTCTTCCGCAAACGGCGAAACGCTTTGACTCGGTGAGTTTCGCGGCATTCCGACTTCGATGCCCCGGTTGCCGAAATTCAGTTGCCTTTGAATTTCGGGTGATCCCTCTTGAGCATGTATGCTTCTGCTACTTGTTCTACATCACACTTCCTTCCGCAAACGGCGAAACGCTTTGACTCGGTGAGTTTCGCGGCATTCCGACTTCGATGCCCCGGTTGCCGAAATTCAGTTGCCTTTGAATTTCGGGTGATCCCTCTTGAGCATGTATGCTTCTGCTACTTGTTCTACATCACACTTCTTCCGCAAACGGCGAAACGCTTTGACTCGGTGAGTTTCGCGGCATTCCGACTTCGATGCCCCGGTTGCCGAAATTCAGTTGCCTTTGAATTTCGGGTGATCCCTCTTGAGCATGTATGCTTCTGCTACTTGTTCTACATCACACTTCTTCCGCAAACGGCGAAACGCTTTGACTCGGTGAGTTTCGCGGCATTCCGACTTCGATGCCCCGGTTGCCGAAATTCAGTTGCCTTTGAATTTCGGGTGATCCCTCTTGAGCATGTATGCTTCTGCTACTTGTTCTACATCACACTTCCTTCCGCAAACGGCGAAACGCTTTGACTCGGTGAGTTTCGCGGCATTCCGACTTCGATGCCCCGGTTGCCGAAATTCAGTTGCCTTTGAATTTCGGGTGATCCCTCTTGAGCATGTATGCTTCTGCTACTTGTTCTACATCACACTTCTTCCGCAAACGGCGAAACGCTTTGACTCGGTGAGTTTCGCGGCATTCCGACTTCGATGCCCCGGTTGCCGAAATTCAGTTGCCTTTGAATTTCGGGTGATCCCTCTTGAGCATGTATGCTTCTGCTACTTGTTCTACATCACACTTCTTCCGCAAACGGCGAAACGCTTTGACTCGGTGAGTTTCGCGGCATTCCGACTTCGATGCCCCGGTTGCCGAAATTCAGTTGCCTTTGAATTTCGGGTGATCCCTCTTGAGCATGTATGCTTCTGCTACTTGTTCTACATCAGACTTCTTCCGCAAACGGCGAAACGCTTTGACTCGGTGAGTTTCGCGGCATTCCGACTTCGATGCCCCGGTTGCCGAAATTCAGTTGCCTTTGAATTTCGGGTGATCCCTCTTGAGCATGTATGCTTCTGCTACTTGTTCTACATCACACTTCCTTCCGCAAACGGCGAAACGCTTTGACTCGGTGAGTTTCGCGGCATTCCGACTTCGATGCCCCGGTTGCCGAAATTCAGTTGCCTTTGAATTTCGGGTGATCCCTCTTGAGCATGTATGCTTCTGCTACTTGTTCTACATCACACTTCTTCCGCAAACGGCGAAACGCTTTGACTCGGTGAGTTTCGCGGCATTCCGACTTCGATGCCCCGGTTGCCGAAATTCAGTTGCCTTTGAATTTCGGGTGATCCCTCTTGAGCATGTATGCTTCTGCTACTTGTTCTACATCACACTTCTTCCGCAAACGGCGAAACGCTTTGACTCGGTGAGTTTCGCGGCATTCCGACTTCGATGCCCCGGTTGCCGAAATTCAGTTGCCTTTGAATTTCGGGTGATCCCTCTTGAGCATGTATGCTTCTGCTACTTGTTCTACATCACACTTCTTCCGCAAACGGCGAAACGCTTTGACTCGGTGAGTTTCGCGGCATTCCGACTTCGATGCCCCGGTTGCCGAAATTCAGTTGCCTTTGAATTTCGGGTGATCCCTCTTGAGCATGTATGCTTCTGCTACTTGTTCTACATCAGACTTCTTCCGCAAACGGCCGCTTTGACTCGGTGAGTTTCGCGGCATTCCGACTTCGATGCCCCGGTTGCCGAAATTCAGTTGCCTTTGAATTTCGGGTGATCCCTCTTGAGCATGTATGCTTCTGCTACTTGTTCTACATCACACTTCTTCCGCAAAGGCGAAACGCTTTGACTCGGTGAGTTTCGCGGCATTCCGACTTCGATGCCCCGGTTGCCGAAATTCAGTTGCCTTTGAATTTCGGGTGATCCCTCTTGAGCATGTATGCTTCTGCTACTTGTTCTACATCACACTTCTTCCGCAAACGGCGAAACGCTTTGACTCGGTGAGTTTCGCGGCATTCCGACTTCGATGCCCCGGTTGCCGAAATTCAGTTGCCTTTGAATTTCGGGTGATCCCTCTTGAGCATGTATGCTTCTGCTACTTGTTCTACATCACACTTCCTTCCGCAAACGGCGAAACGCTTTGACTCGGTGAGTTTCGCGGCATTCCGACTTCGATGCCCCGGTTGCCGAAATTCAGTTGCCTTTGAATTTCGGGTGATCCCTCTTGAGCATGTATGCTTCTGCTACTTGTTCTACATCACACTTCTTCCGCAAACGGCGAAACGCTTTGACTCGGTGAGTTTCGCGGCATTCCGACTTCGATGCCCCGGTTGCCGAAATTCAGTTGCCTTTGAATTTCGGGTGATCCCTCTTGAGCATGTATGCTTCTGCTACTTGTTCTACATCACACTTCTTCCGCAAACGGCGAAACGCTTTGACTCGGTGAGTTTCGCGGCATTCCGACTTCGATGCCCCGGTTGCCGAAATTCAGTTGCCTTTGAATTTCGGGTGATCCCTCTTGAGCATGTATGCTTCTGCTACTTGTTCTACATCACACTTCCTTCCGCAAACGGCGAAACGCTTTGACTCGGTGAGTTTCGCGGCATTCCGACTTCGATGCCCCGGTTGCCGAAATTCAGTTGCCTTTGAATTTCGGGTGATCCCTCTTGAGCATGTATGCTTCTGCTACTTGTTCTACATCACACTTCTTCCGCAAACGGCGAAACGCTTTGACTCGGTGAGTTTCGCGGCATTCCGACTTCGATGCCCCGGTTGCCGAAATTCAGTTGCCTTTGAATTTCGGGTGATCCCTCTTGAGCATGTATGCTTCTGCTACTTGTTCTACATCACACTTCCTTCCGCAAACGGCGAAACGCTTTGACTCGGTGAGTTTCGCGGCATTCCGACTTCGATGCCCGGTTGCCGAAATTCAGTTGCCTTTGAATTTCGGGTGATCCCTCTTGAGCATGTATGCTTCTGCTACTTGTTCTACATCACACTTCCTTCCGCAAACGGCGAAACGCTTTGACTCGGTGAGTTTCGCGGCATTCCGACTTCGATGCCCCGGTTGCCGAAATTCAGTTGCCTTTGAATTTCGGGTGATCCCTCTTGAGCATGTATGCTTCTGCTACTTGTTCTACATCACACTTCTTCCGCAAACGGCGAAACGCTTTGACTCGGTGAGTTTCGCGGCATTCCGACTTCGATGCCCCGGTTGCCGAAATTCAGTTGCCTTTGAATTTCGGGTGATCCCTCTTGAGCATGTATGCTTCTGCTACTTGTTCTACATCAGACTTCTTCCGCAAACGGCGAAACGCTTTGACTCGGTGAGTTTCGCGGCATTCCGACTTCGATGCCCCGGTTGCCGAAATTCAGTTGCCTTTGAATTTCGGGTGATCCCTCTTGAGCATGTATGCTTCTGCTACTTGTTCTACATCACACTTCCTTCCGCAAACGGCGAAACGCTTTGACTCGGTGAGTTTCGCGGCATTCCGACTTCGATGCCCCGGTTGCCGAAATTCAGTTGCCTTTGAATTTCGGGTGATCCCTCTTGAGCATGTATGCTTCTGCTACTTGTTCTACATCACACTTCTTCCGCAAACGGCGAAACGCTTTGACTCGGTGAGTTTCGCGGCATTCCGACTTCGATGCCCCGGTTGCCGAAATTCAGTTGCCTTTGAATTTCGGGTGATCCCTCTTGAGCATGTATGCTTCTGCTACTTGTTCTACATCACACTTCCTTCCGCAAACGGCGAAACGCTTTGACTCGGTGAGTTTCGCGGCATTCCGACTTCGATGCCCCGGTTGCCGAAATTCAGTTGCCTTTGAATTTCGGGTGATCCCTCTTGAGCATGTATGCTTCTGCTACTTGTTCTACATCACACTTCTTCCGCAAACGGCGAAACGCTTTGACTCGGTGAGTTTCGCGGCATTCCGACTTCGATGCCCCGGTTGCCGAAATTCAGTTGCCTTTGAATTTCGGGTGATCCCTCTTGAGCATGTATGCTTCTGCTACTTGTTCTACATCAGACTTCTTCCGCAAACGGCGAAACGCTTTGACTCGGTGAGTTTCGCGGCATTCCGACTTCGATGCCCCGGTTGCCGAAATTCAGTTGCCTTTGAATTTCGGGTGATCCCTCTTGAGCATGTATGCTTCTGCTACTTGTTCTACATCACACTTCCTTCCGCAAACGGCGAAACGCTTTGACTCGGTGAGTTTCGCGGCATTCCGACTTCGATGCCCCGGTTGCCGAAATTCAGTTGCCTTTGAATTTCGGGTGATCCCTCTTGAGCATGTATGCTTCTGCTACTTGTTCTACATCACACTTCTTCCGCAAAGGCGAAACGCTTTGACTCGGTGAGTTTCGCGGCATTCCGACTTCGATGCCCCGGTTGCCGAAATTCAGTTGCCTTTGAATTTCGGGTGATCCCTCTTGAGCATGTATGCTTCTGCTACTTGTTCTACATCACACTTCTTCCGCAAACGGCGAAACGCTTTGACTCGGTGAGTTTCGCGGCATTCCGACTTCGATGCCCCGGTTGCCGAAATTCAGTTGCCTTTGAATTTCGGGTGATCCCTCTTGAGCATGTATGCTTCTGCTACTTGTTCTACATCACACTTCCTTCCGCAAACGGCGAAACGCTTTGACTCGGTGAGTTTCGCGGCATTCCGACTTCGATGCCCCGGTTGCCGAAATTCAGTTGCCTTTGAATTTCGGGTGATCCCTCTTGAGCATGTATGCTTCTGCTACTTGTTCTACATCACACTTCTTCCGCAAACGGCGAAACGCTTTGACTCGGTGAGTTTCGCGGCATTCCGACTTCGATGCCCCGGTTGCCGAAATTCAGTTGCCTTTGAATTTCGGGTGATCCCTCTTGAGCATGTATGCTTCTGCTACTTGTTCTACATCACACTTCCTTCCGCAAACGGCGAAACGCTTTGACTCGGTGAGTTTCGCGGCATTCCGACTTCGATGCCCCGGTTGCCGAAATTCAGTTGCCTTTGAATTTCGGGTGATCCCTCTTGAGCATGTATGCTTCTGCTACTTGTTCTACATCAGACTTCTTCCGCAAACGGCGAAACGCTTTGACTCGGTGAGTTTCGCGGCATTCCGACTTCGATGCCCCGGTTGCCGAAATTCAGTTGCCTTTGAATTTCGGGTGATCCCTCTTGAGCATGTATGCTTCTGCTACTTGTTCTACATCACACTTCCTTCCGCAAACGGCGAAACGCTTTGACTCGGTGAGTTTCGCGGCATTCCGACTTCGATGCCCCGGTTGCCGAAATTCAGTTGCCTTTGAATTTCGGGTGATCCCTCTTGAGCATGTATGCTTCTGCTACTTGTTCTACATCACACTTCTTCCGCAAAGGCGAAACGCTTTGACTCGGTGAGTTTCGCGGCATTCCGACTTCGATGCCCCGGTTGCCGAAATTCAGTTGCCTTTGAATTTCGGGTGATCCCTCTTGAGCATGTATGCTTCTGCTACTTGTTCTACATCAGACTTCTTCCGCAAACGGCCGCTTTGACTCGGTGAGTTTCGCGGCATTCCGACTTCGATGCCCCGGTTGCCGAAATTCAGTTGCCTTTGAATTTCGGGTGATCCCTCTTGAGCATGTATGCTTCTGCTACTTGTTCTACATCACACTTCCTTCCGCAAACGGCGAAACGCTTTGACTCGGTGAGTTTCGCGGCATTCCGACTTCGATGCCCCGGTTGCCGAAATTCAGTTGCCTTTGAATTTCGGGTGATCCCTCTTGAGCATGTATGCTTCTGCTACTTGTTCTACATCACACTTCTTCCGCAAACGGCGAAACGCTTTGACTCGGTGAGTTTCGCGGCATTCCGACTTCGATGCCCCGGTTGCCGAAATTCAGTTGCCTTTGAATTTCGGGTGATCCCTCTTGAGCATGTATGCTTCTGCTACTTGTTCTACATCAGACTTCTTCCGCAAACGGCGAAACGCTTTGACTCGGTGAGTTTCGCGGCATTCCGACTTCGATGCCCCGGTTGCCGAAATTCAGTTGCCTTTGAATTTCGGGTGATCCCTCTTGAGCATGTATGCTTCTGCTACTTGTTCTACATCACACTTCCTTCCGCAAACGGCGAAACGCTTTGACTCGGTGAGTTTCGCGGCATTCCGACTTCGATGCCCCGGTTGCCGAAATTCAGTTGCCTTTGAATTTCGGGTGATCCCTCTTGAGCATGTATGCTTCTGCTACTTGTTCTACATCACACTTCTTCCGCAAACGGCGAAACGCTTTGACTCGGTGAGTTTCGCGGCATTCCGACTTCGATGCCCCGGTTGCCGAAATTCAGTTGCCTTTGAATTTCGGGTGATCCCTCTTGAGCATGTATGCTTCTGCTACTTGTTCTACATCACACTTCTTCCGCAAAGGCGAAACGCTTTGACTCGGTGAGTTTCGCGGCATTCCGACTTCGATGCCCCGGTTGCCGAAATTCAGTTGCCTTTGAATTTCGGGTGATCCCTCTTGAGCATGTATGCTTCTGCTACTTGTTCTACATCACACTTCCTTCCGCAAACGGCGAAACGCTTTGACTCGGTGAGTTTCGCGGCATTCCGACTTCGATGCCCCGGTTGCCGAAATTCAGTTGCCTTTGAATTTCGGGTGATCCCTCTTGAGCATGTATGCTTCTGCTACTTGTTCTACATCACACTTCTTCCGCAAACGGCGAAACGCTTTGACTCGGTGAGTTTCGCGGCATTCCGACTTCGATGCCCCGGTTGCCGAAATTCAGTTGCCTTTGAATTTCGGGTGATCCCTCTTGAGCATGTATGCTTCTGCTACTTGTTCTACATCAGACTTCTTCCGCAAACGGCCGCTTTGACTCGGTGAGTTTCGCGGCATTCCGACTTCGATGCCCCGGTTGCCGAAATTCAGTTGCCTTTGAATTTCGGGTGATCCCTCTTGAGCATGTATGCTTCTGCTACTTGTTCTACATCACACTTCTTCCGCAAAGGCGAAACGCTTTGACTCGGTGAGTTTCGCGGCATTCCGACTTCGATGCCCCGGTTGCCGAAATTCAGTTGCCTTTGAATTTCGGGTGATCCCTCTTGAGCATGTATGCTTCTGCTACTTGTTCTACATCACACTTCTTCCGCAAACGGCGAAACGCTTTGACTCGGTGAGTTTCGCGGCATTCCGACTTCGATGCCCCGGTTGCCGAAATTCAGTTGCCTTTGAATTTCGGGTGATCCCTCTTGAGCATGTATGCTTCTGCTACTTGTTCTACATCACACTTCCTTCCGCAAACGGCGAAACGCTTTGACTCGGTGAGTTTCGCGGCATTCCGACTTCGATGCCCCGGTTGCCGAAATTCAGTTGCCTTTGAATTTCGGGTGATCCCTCTTGAGCATGTATGCTTCTGCTACTTGTTCTACATCACACTTCTTCCGCAAACGGCGAAACGCTTTGACTCGGTGAGTTTCGCGGCATTCCGACTTCGATGCCCCGGTTGCCGAAATTCAGTTGCCTTTGAATTTCGGGTGATCCCTCTTGAGCATGTATGCTTCTGCTACTTGTTCTACATCACACTTCTTCCGCAAACGGCGAAACGCTTTGACTCGGTGAGTTTCGCGGCATTCCGACTTCGATGCCCCGGTTGCCGAAATTCAGTTGCCTTTGAATTTCGGGTGATCCCTCTTGAGCATGTATGCTTCTGCTACTTGTTCTACATCACACTTCCTTCCGCAAACGGCGAAACGCTTTGACTCGGTGAGTTTCGCGGCATTCCGACTTCGATGCCCCGGTTGCCGAAATTCAGTTGCCTTTGAATTTCGGGTGATCCCTCTTGAGCATGTATGCTTCTGCTACTTGTTCTACATCACACTTCTTCCGCAAACGGCGAAACGCTTTGACTCGGTGAGTTTCGCGGCATTCCGACTTCGATGCCCCGGTTGCCGAAATTCAGTTGCCTTTGAATTTCGGGTGATCCCTCTTGAGCATGTATGCTTCTGCTACTTGTTCTACATCACACTTCTTCCGCAAACGGCGAAACGCTTTGACTCGGTGAGTTTCGCGGCATTCCGACTTCGATGCCCCGGTTGCCGAAATTCAGTTGCCTTTGAATTTCGGGTGATCCCTCTTGAGCATGTATGCTTCTGCTACTTGTTCTACATCAGACTTCTTCCGCAAACGGCGAAACGCTTTGACTCGGTGAGTTTCGCGGCATTCCGACTTCGATGCCCCGGTTGCCGAAATTCAGTTGCCTTTGAATTTCGGGTGATCCCTCTTGAGCATGTATGCTTCTGCTACTTGTTCTACATCACACTTCCTTCCGCAAACGGCGAAACGCTTTGACTCGGTGAGTTTCGCGGCATTCCGACTTCGATGCCCCGGTTGCCGAAATTCAGTTGCCTTTGAATTTCGGGTGATCCCTCTTGAGCATGTATGCTTCTGCTACTTGTTCTACATCACACTTCCTTCCGCAAACGGCGAAACGCTTTGACTCGGTGAGTTTCGCGGCATTCCGACTTCGATGCCCCGGTTGCCGAAATTCAGTTGCCTTTGAATTTCGGGTGATCCCTCTTGAGCATGTATGCTTCTGCTACTTGTTCTACATCACACTTCCTTCCGCAAACGGCGAAACGCTTTGACTCGGTGAGTTTCGCGGCATTCCGACTTCGATGCCCCGGTTGCCGAAATTCAGTTGCCTTTGAATTTCGGGTGATCCCTCTTGAGCATGTATGCTTCTGCTACTTGTTCTACATCACACTTCTTCCGCAAACGGCGAAACGCTTTGACTCGGTGAGTTTCGCGGCATTCCGACTTCGATGCCCCGGTTGCCGAAATTCAGTTGCCTTTGAATTTCGGGTGATCCCTCTTGAGCATGTATGCTTCTGCTACTTGTTCTACATCACACTTCTTCCGCAAAGGCGAAACGCTTTGACTCGGTGAGTTTCGCGGCATTCCGACTTCGATGCCCCGGTTGCCGAAATTCAGTTGCCTTTGAATTTCGGGTGATCCCTCTTGAGCATGTATGCTTCTGCTACTTGTTCTACATCACACTTCCTTCCGCAAACGGCGAAACGCTTTGACTCGGTGAGTTTCGCGGCATTCCGACTTCGATGCCCCGGTTGCCGAAATTCAGTTGCCTTTGAATTTCGGGTGATCCCTCTTGAGCATGTATGCTTCTGCTACTTGTTCTACATCACACTTCTTCCGCAAAGGCGAAACGCTTTGACTCGGTGAGTTTCGCGGCATTCCGACTTCGATGCCCCGGTTGCCGAAATTCAGTTGCCTTTGAATTTCGGGTGATCCCTCTTGAGCATGTATGCTTCTGCTACTTGTTCTACATCACACTTCTTCCGCAAACGGCGAAACGCTTTGACTCGGTGAGTTTCGCGGCATTCCGACTTCGATGCCCCGGTTGCCGAAATTCAGTTGCCTTTGAATTTCGGGTGATCCCTCTTGAGCATGTATGCTTCTGCTACTTGTTCTACATCACACTTCTTCCGCAAACGGCGAAACGCTTTGACTCGGTGAGTTTCGCGGCATTCCGACTTCGATGCCCCGGTTGCCGAAATTCAGTTGCCTTTGAATTTCGGGTGATCCCTCTTGAGCATGTATGCTTCTGCTACTTGTTCTACATCACACTTCCTTCCGCAAACGGCGAAACGCTTTGACTCGGTGAGTTTCGCGGCATTCCGACTTCGATGCCCCGGTTGCCGAAATTCAGTTGCCTTTGAATTTCGGGTGATCCCTCTTGAGCATGTATGCTTCTGCTACTTGTTCTACATCACACTTCTTCCGCAAACGGCGAAACGCTTTGACTCGGTGAGTTTCGCGGCATTCCGACTTCGATGCCCCGGTTGCCGAAATTCAGTTGCCTTTGAATTTCGGGTGATCCCTCTTGAGCATGTATGCTTCTGCTACTTGTTCTACATCACACTTCTTCCGCAAACGGCGAAACGCTTTGACTCGGTGAGTTTCGCGGCATTCCGACTTCGATGCCCCGGTTGCCGAAATTCAGTTGCCTTTGAATTTCGGGTGATCCCTCTTGAGCATGTATGCTTCTGCTACTTGTTCTACATCAGACTTCTTCCGCAAACGGCGAAACGCTTTGACTCGGTGAGTTTCGCGGCATTCCGACTTCGATGCCCCGGTTGCCGAAATTCAGTTGCCTTTGAATTTCGGGTGATCCCTCTTGAGCATGTATGCTTCTGCTACTTGTTCTACATCACACTTCCTTCCGCAAACGGCGAAACGCTTTGACTCGGTGAGTTTCGCGGCATTCCGACTTCGATGCCCCGGTTGCCGAAATTCAGTTGCCTTTGAATTTCGGGTGATCCCTCTTGAGCATGTATGCTTCTGCTACTTGTTCTACATCACACTTCTCTTCCGCAAACGGCGAAACGCTTTGACTCGGTGAGTTTCGCGGCATTCCGACTTCGATGCCCCGGTTGCCGAAATTCAGTTGCCTTTGAATTTCGGGTGATCCCTCTTGAGCATGTATGCTTCTGCTACTTGTTCTACATCACACTTCCTTCCGCAAACGGCGAAACGCTTTGACTCGGTGAGTTTCGCGGCATTCCGACTTCGATGCCCCGGTTGCCGAAATTCAGTTGCCTTTGAATTTCGGGTGATCCCTCTTGAGCATGTATGCTTCTGCTACTTGTTCTACATCACACTTCTTCCGCAAACGGCGAAACGCTTTGACTCGGTGAGTTTCGCGGCATTCCGACTTCGATGCCCGGTTGCCGAAATTCAGTTGCCTTTGAATTTCGGGTGATCCCTCTTGAGCATGTATGCTTCTGCTACTTGTTCTACATCACACTTCTTCCGCAAACGGCGAAACGCTTTGACTCGGTGAGTTTCGCGGCATTCCGACTTCGATGCCCCGGTTGCCGAAATTCAGTTGCCTTTGAATTTCGGGTGATCCCTCTTGAGCATGTATGCTTCTGCTACTTGTTCTACATCACACTTCCTTCCGCAAACGGCGAAACGCTTTGACTCGGTGAGTTTCGCGGCATTCCGACTTCGATGCCCCGGTTGCCGAAATTCAGTTGCCTTTGAATTTCGGGTGATCCCTCTTGAGCATGTATGCTTCTGCTACTTGTTCTACATCACACTTCTTCCGCAAAGGCGAAACGCTTTGACTCGGTGAGTTTCGCGGCATTCCGACTTCGATGCCCCGGTTGCCGAAATTCAGTTGCCTTTGAATTTCGGGTGATCCCTCTTGAGCATGTATGCTTCTGCTACTTGTTCTACATCACACTTCTTCCGCAAACGGCGAAACGCTTTGACTCGGTGAGTTTCGCGGCATTCCGACTTCGATGCCCCGTTGCCGAAATTCAGTTGCCTTTGAATTTCGGGTGATCCCTCTTGAGCATGTATGCTTCTGCTACTTGTTCTACATCACACTTCTTCCGCAAAGGCGAAACGCTTTGACTCGGTGAGTTTCGCGGCATTCCGACTTCGATGCCCCGGTTGCCGAAATTCAGTTGCCTTTGAATTTCGGGTGATCCCTCTTGAGCATGTATGCTTCTGCTACTTGTTCTACATCACACTTCTTCCGCAAACGGCGAAACGCTTTGACTCGGTGAGTTTCGCGGCATTCCGACTTCGATGCCCCGGTTGCCGAAATTCAGTTGCCTTTGAATTTCGGGTGATCCCTCTTGAGCATGTATGCTTCTGCTACTTGTTCTACATCACACTTCTTCCGCAAAGGCGAAACGCTTTGACTCGGTGAGTTTCGCGGCATTCCGACTTCGATGCCCCGGTTGCCGAAATTCAGTTGCCTTTGAATTTCGGGTGATCCCTCTTGAGCATGTATGCTTCTGCTACTTGTTCTACATCAGACTTCTTCCGCAAACGGCCGCTTTGACTCGGTGAGTTTCGCGGCATTCCGACTTCGATGCCCCGGTTGCCGAAATTCAGTTGCCTTTGAATTTCCTGGTGCTCCCTCTTGAGCAAGTATGTTTCGGCTACTTGTTCTACATCTGACTTCCTTCCGTAAACAGCAAAACGCTTTGACTTCAGTGAGTTTCGCGGCAGTCCGACTTCTATGCCCCAGGTTGCCGATATGCAGTTGCCTTTGAATTTCGGGTGATCCCTCTTGATCTTGTATGCATTCTGCTACTTGTTCTACATCAGACTTCTTTCCGCAAAACGCGAAACGCTTTGACGCGGTGAGTTTCGCAGATTTCCGACTTCCGATGCCCCGGTTGCCGAAATTCCGTTGCCTTGTGAATTTCGGGTGATCCCTCATGAGCATAGTATGCTTCGGCTACATGTTCCTCATCAGACTTCCTTCCGCAAAAATGAAACGCTTTGACCCCGGTGAGTTTCGCTGCATTCCCGACTTTGCGATCCCCAATTTGCCGAAATCCAGTTGCCTTTTGAATTTCGGTGATCCCTCTTGAGCATGTATGCTTCTGCTACATGTTCTATACAATCACACTTTTTCTCTGTCCGCAAACAGCGAAACGCTTGTGCCTCAGGTGATTTTCGCCGCATTCCGACTTCGATTTCACCGTTTGCCAGAAATTCATCGTTGCCTTTGAATGTTCGGGTGATCCCTCTTGAGCATCGTATGCTTCTGCAACTTGTTCCCAAACATCAGAACTTCTTGACGCAAACGTGCGAAACGCTTTGACATCGGTGAGTTTCGCGGCATTCCGAATTCGATGCCCCGGTTGCCGAAATTCAGTTGCCATTGAATTTCCGGGTGAACCCTCTTGAGCATCAGTATGCTGCTGCTACTTGTCTCTACATCAGACTTTCTGTACGCACAACGGCGAAACGCTTTGACTCGGTGAGTTTCCGCCAGGCATTCCGACTACGATGCCCCGGTATGCCGAGATTCGAGTTGCCTTTCGAATTTTCGGGCTGATCCCTCTTGGAGCATGTATGCTCATCTGCGTGACTGGTTCTACATCACTCACTACATCCGTCAAACACGAAACGCTTAGACACGTGTGAGTTGTTCGCTTGCATTCCGACTTCCGATGCCCCCGATTGCCGAAATTCAGTTGCCTTTTGAATTATCGGGTGATCCCTCTTGAGCATGTAATGCTTCTGCTACTTGTTCTACATCAGACTTCTTCCTAAAACAGCGAAACGCTTTGACTCTATTGAGTTTCGCGGCATTCCGACTTAGATGCCCTGGTTGCCGAAATTAAGTTGCCGTTGAATTTCGGGTGATCCCTCTTGAGCATGTATGCTTCTGCTACTTGTTCTACATCACACTTCCTTCCGCAAACAGCAGAAACGCTTTGACGCTCGATGAGTTTCGCGGCATTCCGACTTCGATGCCCCGGTTGCCGAAATTCAGTTGCCTTTGAATTTCGGGTGATCCCTCTTGAGCATGTATGCATCTTGCTACTTGTTCTACATCACACTTCTTCCACAAACAGTGAAACGCTTTGTCTCGGTGAGTTTCGCGGCATTCTGACTTCGATGCCCCGGTTGCCGAAATTCAGTTGCCTTTGAATATCGGGTGATCCCTCTTGAGCACGTATGCTTCTGCTACTTGTTCTACATCACATTTCTTCCGCAATAGGCGAAACGCTTTGCCTAGGTGAGTTTCGCGGCATTCTGACTTCGATGCCCCGTTTGCCGAAATTCAGTTGCCTTTGAATTTCGGGTGATCCCTCTTGAGCATGTATGCTTCTGCTACTTGTTCTACATCAGACTTGTTCCGCAAACAGCGAAACGCTTTGCCTCGGTGAGTTTCGTGGCATTCCGATTTCGATGCCCCGGTTGCCGAAATGCAGTTGCCTTTGAATTTCGGGTGATCCCTCTTGAAGAATGTATTCTTCTGCTACTTGTTCTACATCACACTTCTTCCGCAAACGGCGAAACGCTTTGACTCGGTGAGTTTCGCGGCATTCCGACTTCGATGCCCCGTTGCCTAAATTCAGTTGCCTTTGAATTTCGGGTGATCCCTCTTGAGCATGTATGCTTCTGCTACTTGTTCTACATCACACTTCCTTCCGCAAACAGAGAAATGCTTTGACTGGGTGAGTTTCCCGGCATTCTGACTTCGATGCCCCGGTTGCCGAAATTAAGTTGCCTTTTGAATTTCGGGTGATCCCTCTTGAGCATAGTATGCTTTCTGCTACTTGTTCTACATCACACTTTCTTCCGCAAACGGCGAAACGCTTTGACTCGGTGAGTTTCGCGGCATTTCCGACTTCGATGCCCCGGTTGCCGAAATTCAATGCCTTTGAATTTCGGTTGATCCCTCTTGAGCATGTATGCTTCTGCTACTTGTTCTACATCAGTCTTTCTTCCGCAAACAGCGAAACGCTTTGACTCGGTGAGTTTCGCGGCATTCCGACTTCGATGCCCCGGTTGCCGAAATTAAGTTGCCCTTTGAATTTCGGGTGATCCCTCTTGAGCATGTATGCTTCTGCTACTTCTTCTACATCACATTTCTTCCTTAAAGGCGAAACGCTTTGACTCGGTGAGTTTCGCGGCATTCCGACTTCGATTGCCCTGGTTGCCGAAATTCAGTTGCCTTTGAATTTCGGATGATCCCTCTTGAGCATGTATGCTTCTGCTACTTGTTCTACATCACACTTCTTTCCGCAAACAGCGAAACGCTTTGACTCGGTGAGTTTCGCGGCATTCCGATTTCGATGTCCCGGTTGCCGAAATTCAGTTGCCTTTGAATTTCGGGTGATCCCTCTTGAGCATGTATGCTTCTGCTACTTGTTCTACATCACACTTCTTCCTCAAACACGCGAAACGCTTTGAGTCGGTGAGTTTCGCGGCATTCCGACTTCGATGCCCCGGTTGCCGAAATTCAGTTGCCTTTGAATTTCGGGTGATCCCTCTTGAGCATGTATGCTTCTGCTACTTGTTCTACATCACACTTCCTTCCGCAAAGGCAAAACGCTTTGACTCGGTGAGTTTCGCGGCATTCCGAATTCGATGCCCCGGTTGACGAAATTCAGTTGCCTTTGAATTTCGGGTGATCCCTCTTGAGCATGTATGCTTCTGCTACTTGTTCTACATCACACTTCCTTCCTCAAACGGCGAAATGCTTTGACTCGGTGAGTTTCGCGGTATTCCGACTTCGATGCCCCGGTTGCCGAAAATTAGTTGCCCTTGAAATTTGGGTGATCCCTCTTTAGCATGTATGCTTCTGCTACTTGTTCTACATCACACTTCCTTCCGCAAACGGCGAAACGCTTTGACTCGGTGAGTTTCGCGGCATTCTGACTTCGATTCCCTGGTTGCCGAAAGTCAGTTGCCTTTGAATTTCGGGTGATCCCTCTTGAGCATGTATGCTTCTGCTACTTGTTCTACATCACACTGCCTTCCTCAAACAGCGAAATGCTTTGACTCGGTGACTTTTGCGGCATTCCGACTTCGATGCCCCGGTTGCCGAAATTCAGTTGCCTTTGAATTTCGGGTGATCCCTCTTGAGCATGTATGCTTGTGCTACTTGTTCTACATCACACTTCCTTCCGCAAACGACGAAACGCTTTGACTCGGTGAGTTTCGCGGCATTCCGACTTCGATGCCCCCGTTGCCGAAATTCAGTTGCCTTTGAATTTCGGGTGATCCCTTTTGAGCATGTATGCTTCTGCTACTTGTTTCTTACAGTCACACTTCCTTCCTTAAACAGCGAAACCGCTTTGACTCGGTGAGTTTCGCGGCATTCCGACTTCGATGCCCCGGTTGCCGAAATTCAGTTGCCTTTGAATTTCGGGTGATCCCTCTTGAGCATGTATGCTTCTGCTACTTGTTCTACAATCACACTTGCTTCCTCAAAGGCGAAACGCTTTGACTCGGTGAGTTTCGCTGGCATTCCTGACTTCGATGCCGCGGTTGCCGAAATTCAGTTGCCTTTGAATTTCGGGTGATCCCTCTTGAGCATGTATGCTTCTGCGACTTGTTCTACATCAGACTTCTTCCACAAACGGCGAAACGCTTTGACTCGGTGAGTTTCGCGGCATTCCGACTTCGATGCCCCGGATGCCGAAATTATGTTGCCTTTGAATTTCGGGTGATCCCTCTTGAGCATAGTAATGCTTCTGCTACTTGTTTCTACATCACACTTCCTTCCGCAAACAGCGAAACGCTTTGACATCGGTGAGTTTCGCGGCAATTCCGACTTCGATGCCCCGGATGCTGAAATTCAGTTGCCTTTGAATTTCGGGTGATCCCTCTTGAGCATGTATGCTTCTGCTACTTGTTCTACATCAACTTCCTTCCCCAAACGGCGAAACGCTTTGACTCGGTGAGTTTTCGCGGCATTCCGACTTCGTTGCCCCTGTTGCCGAAATTCAGTTGCCTTTGAATTTCGGGTGATCCCTCTTGAGCATGTATGCTTCTGCTACTTGTTCTAACATCACACTTCCTTCCGCAAACAGCGAAACGCTTTGACTCGGTGAGTTTCGCGGCATTCCGCCTTCGATGCCCCGGTTGCCGAAATTCAGTTGCCATTGAATTTCGGGTGATCCCTCATCAGCATGTATGCTTCTGCTACTATGTTCTACACATCAGACTGCTACCGCAAACAGCGAAACGCTTTGACACGGTGAGTTTCGCGGCATTCCCGACATGGATGCCCCGGTTGCCCGAAATTCAGTTGCCTTTGAATTTCGGGTGATCCCTCTTGAGCATGTATGCTTCTGCTACTTGTTCTACATCAGACTTCCTTCCGCAAACGGCGAAACGCTTTGACTCGGTGAGTTTCGCGGCATTCCGACTTCGATGCCCCGGTTGCCGAAATTCAGTTGCCTTTGAATTTCGGGTGATCCCTCTTGAGCATGTATGCTTCTGCTACTTGTTCTACATCAGACTTCTTCCGCAAACACGAAACGCTTTGACTCTGGTGAGTTTCGCGGCATTCCGACTTCGATGCCCCGGTTGCCGAAATTCAGTTGCCTTTGAATTTCGGGTGATCCCTCTTGAGCATGTATGCTTCTCTGCTACTTGTTCTACATCATAATTCCTTCCGCAAACGGCGAAACGCTTTGACTCGGTGATTTTCGCGGCATTCCGACTTCGATGCCCCGGTTGTCGAAATTCAGTTGCCTTTGAATTTCGGGTGATCCCTCTTGAGCATGTATGCCTCTGCTACTTGTTCTACTGGAGACTTTCTTCCGCAAACAGCGAAACGCTTTGACTCAGTGAGTTTCACGGCATTCCGACTTCGATGCCCCGGTTGCCGAAATTCAGTTGCCTTTGAATTTCGGGTGATCCCTCTTGAGCATGTATGCTTCTGCTACTTGTTCTACATCAGACTTTCTTCCGCAAACGGCGAAACGCTTTGACTCGTGAGTTTCACGGCATTCCGACTTCGATGCCCCGTTGCCGAAATTAAGTTGCCTTTGAATTTCGGGTGATCCCTCTTGAGCATGTATGCTTCTGCTACTTTGTTCTACATGACTCTTCTTTCCACAAACAGCGAAACGCTTGACTGTGAGTTTCGCGGCATTCCGACTTCGATGCCCCGGTTGCCGAAATTCAGTTGCCTTTGAATTTCGGGTGATCCCTCTTGAGCATGTATGCTTCTTCTGCTACTTGGTTCTACACACTTCTTTCCTCCGCAAAGGCGAAACGCTTTGACTCTGTGAGTTTCGCGGCATTTCCGACTTCGATGCCCCGGTTTGCCGAAATCCTGTTGCCTTTGAATTTCGAGTGATCCCTCTTGAGCATGTATGCTTCTGCTACTTGTTCTACATCACACTTCCTTCCGCCAACGGCGAAACGCAAAGACTCGGTGAGTTTCGCGGCATTTCGACTTCGATGCCCCCCGGTTGCCGAAATTCAGTTGCCTTTGAATTTCGGGTGATCCCTCTAGAGCATGTATGCTTCTGCTACTTGTTCTACATCACACTACTCCCGCAAACAGCGAAACGCTTTGACTCGGTGAGTTTCGCGGCATTCCGACTTCGATTCCCCGGTTGCCGAAATTAAGTTGCCTTTGAATTTCGGGTGATCCCTCTTGAGCATGTATGCTTCTGCTAGTTGTTTCTACATCAAACTTAACTTTTGACTAGCTCCCCTTTTCCCTTAAACCAACCAGCGAAACGCTTTGACACGTCCACCGCGTCCACCAGATCTGTGATTAACGCTTAGGCATTATTATCCGACGTTCGATGGTGCCCCTCCGGTTGGATGGCCAGAAATTAATTGCCCTTTGAATTTCGGGTGATTCCCCTCGCGATCTATGAGCATGTATGTTTCATCTCTCTGCTAAAACTTGTTTCCCTAAAATCATACTTATCCTATCCTTAACACAGTGAAAACGCTTTGTACGTTCCGTGAGTTTCGCGGCATTTTTTCCGACTTCGATGTGCCATCCCTCCGGTGGCCGAAATTAAGTTGCCCTTTGAATTTCCGGGTGATCCCCTGGCACCTCTTGAGCATTGAATGCTTCTGCTACTTGTTCTAAACAATCACACTAACAGTCCTTCCTTACCTTACAAACGACCACAAGCGACACGCTTTGGACCTCGGTGAGTTTCGCGGCATTTACTCCCACACGGACTTCGATTGCCCCGCGCAACGGTTTGCCGAAATTAAGTTATGCCTTATTTGAATTTTTTCGGGTGATTTCCCCTCTTGAGCATTGTATGCTTCTCTCTAGCTACTATGTCTTCTACAATCACAACAACTTTTGACTACGTTTCCTTCCTGCCTCAAACCACACAGCGAAACGCATTTGACCCAAACGGTTTAGAGCTATCGGCGTCGCAATTCCGACATTCGAATGTTTGCCCCACCGATGCCAGAAATATTGACGTTGCCCGGATTATTTGACTATTTCTCGGAAGTGATCCCTACCCCTTGAGCATGTATTGCTTTCACTTACACTATCTGCTAACTTAGTTCACATATCCACACCCTTACCTTCCAACCACCCGCAGAAACACCGCCAAACCGCCTTTGCCACTCGGTGATTGTCGCGGCAACATTCCGACTAAAGCCATCAGCCGCCGGAAAGCCAAAATTCAGTTGCCTTTGAAATTTCGGGTGATATCCCTCTTGAGCATGTTATAGCTATCTCTGCTACCTTTGTTACAACAATTCACACTCGCATCCTTCCTTGAAAAACACCATAACCGCGAAACGCTTTGACCTTTCCCCGTGAGTTTCAAACGGCATTGTTTTCTCGACTCTCCGCTGCCCCCCGGTTGGCGCGAAATTAAGCTTGCCTTATGAATTTGTCGGTGTGATCCCTCTTTAGAAGGTATGCTTCTTCTTCTGCTACTTGTTTCTATACATATCAAAACATTCCATCCTCAAAACCAAGCCGAAACGCTTTGACTCGGTGAGTTTCGCGGCATTTCCGATCTCTAGATTTGCACCCCCGGTTGTGCCGAAATTAAGATGCCCTTTCCATTTCCGGGTGATCCCTCTTGAGCATGTATGCTCATCTGCTTACTTGTTCTACATCACAGTCTTCTT
>CM055351.1:406943-429124 GCA_029228515.1 Populus alba x Populus x berolinensis | reverse complement strand
CTCGGTGAGTTTCGCGGCATTCCGACTTCGATGCCCGGTTGCCGAAATTCAGTTGCCTTTGAATTTCGGGTGATCCCTCTTGAGCATGTATGCTTCTGCTACTTGTTCTACATCAGACTTTTCCGCAAACAGCGAAACGCTTTGACTCGGTGAGTTTCGCGGCATTCCGACTTCGATGCCCGGTTGCCGAAATTCAGTTGCCTTTGAATTTCGGGTGATCCCTCTTGAGCATGTATGCTTCTGCTACTTGTTCTACATCAGACTTTCCCGCAAACGGCGAAACGCTTTGACTCGGTGAGTTTCGCGGCATTCCGACTTCGATGCCCCGGTTGCCGAAATTCAGTTGCCTTTGAATTTCGGGTGATCCCTCTTGAGCATGTATGCTTCTGCTACTTGTTCTACATCAGACTTTTTCCGCAAACAGCGAAACGCTTTGACTCGGTGAGTTTCGCGGCATTCCGACTTCGATGATGCCCGGTTGCCGAAATTCAGTTGCCTTTGAATTTCGGGTGATCCCTCTTGAGCATGTATGCTTCTGCTACTTGTTCTACATCAGACTTTCTTCCGCAAACAGCGAAACGCTTTGACTCGGTGAGTTTCGCGGCATTCCGACTTCGATGCCCGGTTGCCGAAATTCAGTTGCCTTTGAATTTCGGGTGATCCCTCTTGAGCATGTATGCTTCTGCTACTTGTTCTACATCAGACTTTCTTCCGCAAACAGCGAAACGCTTTGACTCGGTGAGTTTCGCGGCATTCCGACTTCGATGCCCGGTTGCCGAAATTCAGTTGCCTTTGAATTTCGGGTGATCCCTCTTGAGCATGTATGCTTCTGCTACTTGTTCTACATCAGACTTTCTTCCGCAAACGGCGAAACGCTTTGACTCGGTGAGTTTCGCGGCATTCCGACTTCGATGCCCGGTTGCCGAAATTCAGTTGCCTTTGAATTTCGGGTGATCCCTCTTGAGCATGTATGCTTCTGCTACTTGTTCTACATCAGACTTTCTTCCGCAAACGGCGAAACGCTTTGACTCGGTGAGTTTCGCGGCATTCCGACTTCGATGCCCGGTTGCCGAAATTCAGTTGCCTTTGAATTTCGGGTGATCCCTCTTGAGCATGTATGCTTCTGCTACTTGTTCTACATCAGACTTTCTTCGCAAACAGCGAAACGCTTTGACTCGGTGAGTTTCGCGGCATTCCGACTTCGATGCCCGGTTGCCGAAATTCAGTTGCCTTTGAATTTCGGGTGATCCCTCTTGAGCATGTATGCTTCTGCTACTTGTTCTACATCAGACTTTCTTCCGCAAACGGCGAAACGCTTTGACTCGGTGAGTTTCGCGGCATTCCGACTTCGATGCCCGGTTGCCGAAATTCAGTTGCCTTTGAATTTCGGGTGATCCCTCTTGAGCATGTATGCTTCTGCTACTTGTTCTACATCAGACTTTCTTCCGCAAACGGCGAAACGCTTTGACTCGGTGAGTTTCGCGGCATTCCGACTTCGATGCCCGGTTGCCGAAATTCAGTTGCCTTTGAATTTCGGGTGATCCCTCTTGAGCATGTATGCTTCTGCTACTTGTTCTACATCAGACTTTCTTCCGCAAACAGCGAAACGCTTTGACTCGGTGAGTTTCGCGGCATTCCGACTTCGATGATGCCGTTTTGCCGAAATTCAGTTGCCTTTGAATTTCGGGTGATCCCTCTTGAGCATGTATGCTTCTGCTACTTGTTCTACATCAGACTTTCTTCCGCAAACGGCGAAACGCTTTGACTCGGTGAGTTTCGCGGCATTCCGACTTCGATGCCCGGTTGCCGAAATTCAGTTGCCTTTGAATTTCGGGTGATCCCTCTTGAGCATGTATGCTTCTGCTACTTGTTCTACATCAGACTTTCTTCCGCAAACGGCGAAACGCTTTGACTCGGTGAGTTTCGCGGCATTCCGACTTCGATGCCCGGTTGCCGAAATTCAGTTGCCTTTGAATTTCGGGTGATCCCTCTTGAGCATGTATGCTTCTGCTACTTGTTCTACATCAGACTTTCTTCCGCAAACGGCGAAACGCTTTGACTCGGTGAGTTTCGCGGCATTCCGACTTCGATGCCCCGGTTGCCGAAATTCAGTTGCCTTTGAATTTCGGGTGATCCCTCTTGAGCATGTATGCTTCTGCTACTTGTTCTACATCAGACTTTCTTCCGCAAACGGCGAAACGCTTTGACTCGGTGAGTTTCGCGGCATTCCGACTTCGATGCCCGGTTGCCGAAATTCAGTTGCCTTTGAATTTCGGGTGATCCCTCTTGAGCATGTATGCTTCTGCTACTTGTTCTACATCAGACTTTCTTCCGCAAACAGCGAAACGCTTTGACTCGGTGAGTTTCGCGGCATTCCGACTTCGATGCCCGGTTGCCGAAATTCAGTTGCCTTTGAATTTCGGGTGATCCCTCTTGAGCATGTATGCTTCTGCTACTTGTTCTACATCAGACTTTCTTCCGCAAAAGGCGAAACGCTTTGACTCGGTGAGTTTCGCGGCATTCCGACTTCGATGCCCGGTTGCCGAAATTCAGTTGCCTTTGAATTTCGGGTGATCCCTCTTGAGCATGTATGCTTCTGCTACTTGTTCTACATCAGACTTTCTTCCGCAAACAGCGAAACGCTTTGACTCGGTGAGTTTCGCGGCATTCCGACTTCGATGCCCGGTTGCCGAAATTCAGTTGCCTTTGAATTTCGGGTGATCCCTCTTGAGCATGTATGCTTCTGCTACTTGTTCTACATCAGACTTTCTTCCGCAAACGGCGAAACGCTTTGACTCGGTGAGTTTCGCGGCATTCCGACTTCGATGCCCGGTTGCCGAAATTCAGTTGCCTTTGAATTTCGGGTGATCCCTCTTGAGCATGTATGCTTCTGCTACTTGTTCTACATCAGACTTTCTTCCGCAAACGGCGAAACGCTTTGACTCGGTGAGTTTCGCGGCATTCCGACTTCGATGCCCGGTTGCCGAAATTCAGTTGCCTTTGAATTTCGGGTGATCCCTCTTGAGCATGTATGCTTCTGCTACTTGTTCTACATCAGACTTTCTTCCGCAAACGGCGAAACGCTTTGACTCGGTGAGTTTCGCGGCATTCCGACTTCGATGCCCGGTTGCCGAAATTCAGTTGCCTTTGAATTTCGGGTGATCCCTCTTGAGCATGTATGCTTCTGCTACTTGTTCTACATCAGACTTTCTTCCGCAAACGGCGAAACGCTTTGACTCGGTGAGTTTCGCGGCATTCCGACTTCGATGCCCGGTTGCCGAAATTCAGTTGCCTTTGAATTTCGGGTGATCCCTCTTGAGCATGTATGCTTCTGCTACTTGTTCTACATCAGACTTTCTTCCGCAAACGGCGAAACGCTTTGACTCGGTGAGTTTCGCGGCATTCCGACTTCGATGCCCGGTTGCCGAAATTCAGTTGCCTTTGAATTTCGGGTGATCCCTCTTGAGCATGTATGCTTCTGCTACTTGTTCTACATCAGACTTTCTTCCGCAAACGGCGAAACGCTTTGACTCGGTGAGTTTCGCGGCATTCCGACTTCGATGCCCGGTTGCCGAAATTCAGTTGCCTTTGAATTTCGGGTGATCCCTCTTGAGCATGTATGCTTCTGCTACTTGTTCTACATCAGACTTTCTTCCGCAAACGGCGAAACGCTTTGACTCGGTGAGTTTCGCGGCATTCCGACTTCGATGCCCGGTTGCCGAAATTCAGTTGCCTTTGAATTTCGGGTGATCCCTCTTGAGCATGTATGCTTCTGCTACTTGTTCTACATCAGACTTTCTTCCGCAAACGGCGAAACGCTTTGACTCGGTGAGTTTCGCGGCATTCCGACTTCGATGCCCGGTTGCCGAAATTCAGTTGCCTTTGAATTTCGGGTGATCCCTCTTGAGCATGTATGCTTCTGCTACTTGTTCTACATCAGACTTTCTTCCGCAAACGGCGAAACGCTTTGACTCGGTGAGTTTCGCGGCATTCCGACTTCGATGCCCGGTTGCCGAAATTCAGTTGCCTTTGAATTTCGGGTGATCCCTCTTGAGCATGTATGCTTCTGCTACTTGTTCTACATCAGACTTCTTCCGCAAACGGCGAAACGCTTTGACTCGGTGAGTTTCGCGGCATTCCGACTTCGATGCCCCGGTTGCCGAAATTCAGTTGCCTTTGAATTTCGGGTGATCCCTCTTGAGCATGTATGCTTCTGCTACTTGTTCTACATCAGACTTTCTTCCGCAAACGGCGAAACGCTTTGACTCGGTGAGTTTCGCGGCATTCCGACTTCGATGCCCGGTTGCCGAAATTCAGTTGCCTTTGAATTTCGGGTGATCCCTCTTGAGCATGTATGCTTCTGCTACTTGTTCTACATCAGACTTTCTTCCGCAAACGGCGAAACGCTTTGACTCGGTGAGTTTCGCGGCATTCCGACTTCGATGCCCGGTTGCCGAAATTCAGTTGCCTTTGAATTTCGGGTGATCCCTCTTGAGCATGTATGCTTCTGCTACTTGTTCTACATCAGACTTTCTTCCGCAAACGGCGAAACGCTTTGACTCGGTGAGTTTCGCGGCATTCCGACTTCGATGCCCGGTTGCCGAAATTCAGTTGCCTTTGAATTTCGGGTGATCCCTCTTGAGCATGTATGCTTCTGCTACTTGTTCTACATCAGACTTTCTTCCGCAAACGGCGAAACGCTTTGACTCGGTGAGTTTCGCGGCATTCCGACTTCGATGCCCCGGTTGCCGAAATTCAGTTGCCTTTGAATTTCGGGTGATCCCTCTTGAGCATGTATGCTTCTGCTACTTGTTCTACATCAGACTTTCTTCCGCAAACAGCGAAACGCTTTGACTCGGTGAGTTTCGCGGCATTCCGACTTCGATGCCCGGTTGCCGAAATTCAGTTGCCTTTGAATTTCGGGTGATCCCTCTTGAGCATGTATGCTTCTGCTACTTGTTCTACATCAGACTTTCTTCCGCAAACGGCGAAACGCTTTGACTCGGTGAGTTTCGCGGCATTCCGACTTCGATGCCCGGTTGCCGAAATTCAGTTGCCTTTGAATTTCGGGTGATCCCTCTTGAGCATGTATGCTTCTGCTACTTGTTCTACATCAGACTTTCTTCCGCAAACGGCGAAACGCTTTGACTCGGTGAGTTTCGCGGCATTCCGACTTCGATGCCCGGTTGCCGAAATTCAGTTGCCTTTGAATTTCGGGTGATCCCTCTTGAGCATGTATGCTTCTGCTACTTGTTCTACATCAGACTTTCTTCCGCAAACGGCGAAACGCTTTGACTCGGTGAGTTTCGCGGCATTCCGACTTCGATGCCCGGTTGCCGAAATTCAGTTGCCTTTGAATTTCGGGTGATCCCTCTTGAGCATGTATGCTTCTGCTACTTGTTCTACATCAGACTTTCTTCCGCAAACGGCGAAACGCTTTGACTCGGTGAGTTTCGCGGCATTCCGACTTCGATGCCCGGTTGCCGAAATTCAGTTGCCTTTGAATTTCGGGTGATCCCTCTTGAGCATGTATGCTTCTGCTACTTGTTCTACATCAGACTTTCTTCCGCAAACAGCGAAACGCTTTGACTCGGTGAGTTTCGCGGCATTCCGACTTCGATGCCCGGTTGCCGAAATTCAGTTGCCTTTGAATTTCGGGTGATCCCTCTTGAGCATGTATGCTTCTGCTACTTGTTCTACATCAGACTTTCTTCCGCAAACGGCGAAACGCTTTGACTCGGTGAGTTTCGCGGCATTCCGACTTCGATGCCCGTTTGCCGAAATTCAGTTGCCTTTGAATTTCGGGTGATCCCTCTTGAGCATGTATGCTTCTGCTACTTGTTCTACATCAGACTTTCTTCCGCAAACGGCGAAACGCTTTGACTCGGTGAGTTTCGCGGCATTCCGACTTCGATGCCCGGTTGCCGAAATTCAGTTGCCTTTGAATTTCGGGTGATCCCTCTTGAGCATGTATGCTTCTGCTACTTGTTCTACATCAGACTTTCTTCCGCAAACAGCGAAACGCTTTGACTCGGTGAGTTTCGCGGCATTCCGACTTCGATGCCCGGTTGCCGAAATTCAGTTGCCTTTGAATTTCGGGTGATCCCTCTTGAGCATGTATGCTTCTGCTACTTGTTCTACATCAGACTTTCTTCCGCAAACGGCGAAACGCTTTGACTCGGTGAGTTTCGCGGCATTCCGACTTCGATGCCCGGTTGCCGAAATTCAGTTGCCTTTGAATTTCGGGTGATCCCTCTTGAGCATGTATGCTTCTGCTACTTGTTCTACATCAGACTTTCTTCCGCAAACGGCGAAACGCTTTGACTCGGTGAGTTTCGCGGCATTCCGACTTCGATGCCCGGTTGCCGAAATTCAGTTGCCTTTGAATTTCGGGTGATCCCTCTTGAGCATGTATGCTTCTGCTACTTGTTCTACATCAGACTTTCTTCCGCAAACGGCGAAACGCTTTGACTCGGTGAGTTTCGCGGCATTCCGACTTCGATGCCCGGTTGCCGAAATTCAGTTGCCTTTGAATTTCGGGTGATCCCTCTTGAGCATGTATGCTTCTGCTACTTGTTCTACATCAGACTTTCTTCCGCAAACAGCGAAACGCTTTGACTCGGTGAGTTTCGCGGCATTCCGACTTCGATGCCCGGTTGCCGAAATTCAGTTGCCTTTGAATTTCGGGTGATCCCTCTTGAGCATGTATGCTTCTGCTACTTGTTCTACATCAGACTTTCTTCCGCAAACGGCGAAACGCTTTGACTCGGTGAGTTTCGCGGCATTCCGACTTCGATGCCCGGTTGCCGAAATTCAGTTGCCTTTGAATTTCGGGTGATCCCTCTTGAGCATGTATGCTTCTGCTACTTGTTCTACATCAGACTTTCTTCCGCAAACGGCGAAACGCTTTGACTCGGTGAGTTTCGCGGCATTCCGACTTCGATGCCCGGTTGCCGAAATTCAGTTGCCTTTGAATTTCGGGTGATCCCTCTTGAGCATGTATGCTTCTGCTACTTGTTCTACATCAGACTTTCTTCCGCAAACGGCGAAACGCTTTGACTCGGTGAGTTTCGCGGCATTCCGACTTCGATGCCCGGTTGCCGAAATTCAGTTGCCTTTGAATTTCGGGTGATCCCTCTTGAGCATGTATGCTTCTGCTACTTGTTCTACATCAGACTTTCTTCCGCAAACAGCGAAACGCTTTGACTCGGTGAGTTTCGCGGCATTCCGACTTCGATGCCCGGTTGCCGAAATTCAGTTGCCTTTGAATTTCGGGTGATCCCTCTTGAGCATGTATGCTTCTGCTACTTGTTCTACATCAGACTTTCTTCCGCAAACGGCGAAACGCTTTGACTCGGTGAGTTTCGCGGCATTCCGACTTCGATGCCCGGTTGCCGAAATTCAGTTGCCTTTGAATTTCGGGTGATCCCTCTTGAGCATGTATGCTTCTGCTACTTGTTCTACATCAGACTTTCTTCCGCAAACAGCGAAACGCTTTGACTCGGTGAGTTTCGCGGCATTCCGACTTCGATGCCCGGTTGCCGAAATTCAGTTGCCTTTGAATTTCGGGTGATCCCTCTTGAGCATGTATGCTTCTGCTACTTGTTCTACATCAGACTTTCTTCCGCAAACGGCGAAACGCTTTGACTCGGTGAGTTTCGCGGCATTCCGACTTCGATGCCCGGTTGCCGAAATTCAGTTGCCTTTGAATTTCGGGTGATCCCTCTTGAGCATGTATGCTTCTGCTACTTGTTCTACATCAGACTTTCTTCCGCAAACAGCGAAACGCTTTGACTCGGTGAGTTTCGCGGCATTCCGACTTCGATGCCCGGTTGCCGAAATTCAGTTGCCTTTGAATTTCGGGTGATCCCTCTTGAGCATGTATGCTTCTGCTACTTGTTCTACATCAGACTTTCTTCCGCAAACGGCGAAACGCTTTGACTCGGTGAGTTTCGCGGCATTCCGACTTCGATGCCCGGTTGCCGAAATTCAGTTGCCTTTGAATTTCGGGTGATCCCTCTTGAGCATGTATGCTTCTGCTACTTGTTCTACATCAGACTTTCTTCCGCAAACGGCGAAACGCTTTGACTCGGTGAGTTTCGCGGCATTCCGACTTCGATGCCCGGTTGCCGAAATTCAGTTGCCTTTGAATTTCGGGTGATCCCTCTTGAGCATGTATGCTTCTGCTACTTGTTCTACATCAGACTTTCTTCCGCAAACGGCGAAACGCTTTGACTCGGTGAGTTTCGCGGCATTCCGACTTCGATGCCCGGTTGCCGAAATTCAGTTGCCTTTGAATTTCGGGTGATCCCTCTTGAGCATGTATGCTTCTGCTACTTGTTCTACATCAGACTTTCTTCCGCAAACAGCGAAACGCTTTGACTCGGTGAGTTTCGCGGCATTCCGACTTCGATGCCCGGTTGCCGAAATTCAGTTGCCTTTGAATTTCGGGTGATCCCTCTTGAGCATGTATGCTTCTGCTACTTGTTCTACATCAGACTTTCTTCCGCAAACGGCGAAACGCTTTGACTCGGTGAGTTTCGCGGCATTCCGACTTCGATGCCCGGTTGCCGAAATTCAGTTGCCTTTGAATTTCGGGTGATCCCTCTTGAGCATGTATGCTTCTGCTACTTGTTCTACATCAGACTTTCTTCCGCAAACGGCGAAACGCTTTGACTCGGTGAGTTTCGCGGCATTCCGACTTCGATGCCCGGTTGCCGAAATTCAGTTGCCTTTGAATTTCGGGTGATCCCTCTTGAGCATGTATGCTTCTGCTACTTGTTCTACATCAGACTTTCTTCCGCAAACGGCGAAACGCTTTGACTCGGTGAGTTTCGCGGCATTCCGACTTCGATGCCCGGTTGCCGAAATTCAGTTGCCTTTGAATTTCGGGTGATCCCTCTTGAGCATGTATGCTTCTGCTACTTGTTCTACATCAGACTTTCTTCCGCAAACGGCGAAACGCTTTGACTCGGTGAGTTTCGCGGCATTCCGACTTCGATGCCCGGTTGCCGAAATTCAGTTGCCTTTGAATTTCGGGTGATCCCTCTTGAGCATGTATGCTTCTGCTACTTGTTCTACATCAGACTTTCTTCCGCAAACAGCGAAACGCTTTGACTCGGTGAGTTTCGCGGCATTCCGACTTCGATGCCCGGTTGCCGAAATTCAGTTGCCTTTGAATTTCGGGTGATCCCTCTTGAGCATGTATGCTTCTGCTACTTGTTCTACATCAGACTTTCTTCCGCAAACGGCGAAACGCTTTGACTCGGTGAGTTTCGCGGCATTCCGACTTCGATGCCCCGGTTGCCGAAATTCAGTTGCCTTTGAATTTCGGGTGATCCCTCTTGAGCATGTATGCTTCTGCTACTTGTTCTACATCAGACTTTCTTCCGCAAACAGCGAAACGCTTTGACTCGGTGAGTTTCGCGGCATTCCGACTTCGATGCCCGGTTGCCGAAATTCAGTTGCCTTTGAATTTCGGGTGATCCCTCTTGAGCATGTATGCTTCTGCTACTTGTTCTACATCAGACTTTCTTCCGCAAACAGCGAAACGCTTTGACTCGGTGAGTTTCGCGGCATTCCGACTTCGATGCCCGGTTGCCGAAATTCAGTTGCCTTTGAATTTCGGGTGATCCCTCTTGAGCATGTATGCTTCTGCTACTTGTTCTACATCAGACTTTCTTCCGCAAACAGCGAAACGCTTTGACTCGGTGAGTTTCGCGGCATTCCGACTTCGATGCCCGTTTGCCGAAATTCAGTTGCCTTTGAATTTCGGGTGATCCCTCTTGAGCATGTATGCTTCTGCTACTTGTTCTACATCAGACTTTCTTCCGCAAACGGCGAAACGCTTTGACTCGGTGAGTTTCGCGGCATTCCGACTTCGATGCCCGGTTGCCGAAATTCAGTTGCCTTTGAATTTCGGGTGATCCCTCTTGAGCATGTATGCTTCTGCTACTTGTTCTACATCAGACTTTCTTCCGCAAACGGCGAAACGCTTTGACTCGGTGAGTTTCGCGGCATTCCGACTTCGATGCCCGGTTGCCGAAATTCAGTTGCCTTTGAATTTCGGGTGATCCCTCTTGAGCATGTATGCTTCTGCTACTTGTTCTACATCAGACTTTCTTCCGCAAACAGCGAAACGCTTTGACTCGGTGAGTTTCGCGGCATTCCGACTTCGATGCCCGGTTGCCGAAATTCAGTTGCCTTTGAATTTCGGGTGATCCCTCTTGAGCATGTATGCTTCTGCTACTTGTTCTACATCAGACTTTCTTCCGCAAACGGCGAAACGCTTTGACTCGGTGAGTTTCGCGGCATTCCGACTTCGATGCCCGGTTGCCGAAATTCAGTTGCCTTTGAATTTCGGGTGATCCCTCTTGAGCATGTATGCTTCTGCTACTTGTTCTACATCAGACTTTCTTCCGCAAACGGCGAAACGCTTTGACTCGGTGAGTTTCGCGGCATTCCGACTTCGATGCCCGGTTGCCGAAATTCAGTTGCCTTTGAATTTCGGGTGATCCCTCTTGAGCATGTATGCTTCTGCTACTTGTTCTACATCAGACTTTCTTCCGCAAACAGCGAAACGCTTTGACTCGGTGAGTTTCGCGGCATTCCGACTTCGATGCCCCGGTTGCCGAAATTCAGTTGCCTTTGAATTTCGGGTGATCCCTCTTGAGCATGTATGCTTCTGCTACTTGTTCTACATCAGACTTTCTTCCGCAAACGGCGAAACGCTTTGACTCGGTGAGTTTCGCGGCATTCCGACTTCGATGCCCGGTTGCCGAAATTCAGTTGCCTTTGAATTTCGGGTGATCCCTCTTGAGCATGTATGCTTCTGCTACTTGTTCTACATCAGACTTTCTTCCGCAAACGGCGAAACGCTTTGACTCGGTGAGTTTCGCGGCATTCCGACTTCGATGCCCGGTTGCCGAAATTCAGTTGCCTTTGAATTTCGGGTGATCCCTCTTGAGCATGTATGCTTCTGCTACTTGTTCTACATCAGACTTTCTTCCGCAAACGGCGAAACGCTTTGACTCGGTGAGTTTCGCGGCATTCCGACTTCGATGCCCGGTTGCCGAAATTCAGTTGCCTTTGAATTTCGGGTGATCCCTCTTGAGCATGTATGCTTCTGCTACTTGTTCTACATCAGACTTTCTTCCGCAAACGGCGAAACGCTTTGACTCGGTGAGTTTCGCGGCATTCCGACTTCGATGCCCGGTTGCCGAAATTCAGTTGCCTTTGAATTTCGGGTGATCCCTCTTGAGCATGTATGCTTCTGCTACTTGTTCTACATCAGACTTTCTTCCGCAAACGGCGAAACGCTTTGACTCGGTGAGTTTCGCGGCATTCCGACTTCGATGCCCGGTTGCCGAAATTCAGTTGCCTTTGAATTTCGGGTGATCCCTCTTGAGCATGTATGCTTCTGCTACTTGTTCTACATCAGACTTTCTTCCGCAAACAGCGAAACGCTTTGACTCGGTGAGTTTCGCGGCATTCCGACTTCGATGCCCCGGTTGCCGAAATTCAGTTGCCTTTGAATTTCGGGTGATCCCTCTTGAGCATGTATGCTTCTGCTACTTGTTCTACATCAGACTTTCTTCCGCAAACGGCGAAACGCTTTGACTCGGTGAGTTTCGCGGCATTCCGACTTCGATGCCCGGTTGCCGAAATTCAGTTGCCTTTGAATTTCGGGTGATCCCTCTTGAGCATGTATGCTTCTGCTACTTGTTCTACATCAGACTTTCTTCCGCAAACGGCGAAACGCTTTGACTCGGTGAGTTTCGCGGCATTCCGACTTCGATGCCCGTTTGCCGAAATTCAGTTGCCTTTGAATTTCGGGTGATCCCTCTTGAGCATGTATGCTTCTGCTACTTGTTCTACATCAGACTTTCTTCCGCAAACAGCGAAACGCTTTGACTCGGTGAGTTTCGCGGCATTCCGACTTCGATGCCCGGTTGCCGAAATTCAGTTGCCTTTGAATTTCGGGTGATCCCTCTTGAGCATGTATGCTTCTGCTACTTGTTCTACATCAGACTTTCTTCCGCAAACAGCGAAACGCTTTGACTCGGTGAGTTTCGCGGCATTCCGACTTCGATGCCCGGTTGCCGAAATTCAGTTGCCTTTGAATTTCGGGTGATCCCTCTTGAGCATGTATGCTTCTGCTACTTGTTCTACATCAGACTTTCTTCCGCAAACAGCGAAACGCTTTGACTCGGTGAGTTTCGCGGCATTCCGACTTCGATGCCCGGTTGCCGAAATTCAGTTGCCTTTGAATTTCGGGTGATCCCTCTTGAGCATGTATGCTTCTGCTACTTGTTCTACATCAGACTTTCTTCCGCAAACAGCGAAACGCTTTGACTCGGTGAGTTTCGCGGCATTCCGACTTCGATGCCCGTTTTGCCGAAATTCAGTTGCCTTTGAATTTCGGGTGATCCCTCTTGAGCATGTATGCTTCTGCTACTTGTTCTACATCAGACTTTCTTCCGCAAACGGCGAAACGCTTTGACTCGGTGAGTTTCGCGGCATTCCGACTTCGATGCCCGGTTGCCGAAATTCAGTTGCCTTTGAATTTCGGGTGATCCCTCTTGAGCATGTATGCTTCTGCTACTTGTTCTACATCAGACTTTCTTCCGCAAACAGCGAAACGCTTTGACTCGGTGAGTTTCGCGGCATTCCGACTTCGATGCCCGGTTGCCGAAATTCAGTTGCCTTTGAATTTCGGGTGATCCCTCTTGAGCATGTATGCTTCTGCTACTTGTTCTACATCAGACTTTCTTCCGCAAACAGCGAAACGCTTTGACTCGGTGAGTTTCGCGGCATTCCGACTTCGATGCCCGGTTGCCGAAATTCAGTTGCCTTTGAATTTCGGGTGATCCCTCTTGAGCATGTATGCTTCTGCTACTTGTTCTACATCAGACTTTCTTCCGCAAACGGCGAAACGCTTTGACTCGGTGAGTTTCGCGGCATTCCGACTTCGATGCCCGGTTGCCGAAATTCAGTTGCCTTTGAATTTCGGGTGATCCCTCTTGAGCATGTATGCTTCTGCTACTTGTTCTACATCAGACTTTCTTCCGCAAACGGCGAAACGCTTTGACTCGGTGAGTTTCGCGGCATTCCGACTTCGATGCCCGGTTGCCGAAATTCAGTTGCCTTTGAATTTCGGGTGATCCCTCTTGAGCATGTATGCTTCTGCTACTTGTTCTACATCAGACTTTCTTCCGCAAACGGCGAAACGCTTTGACTCGGTGAGTTTCGCGGCATTCCGACTTCGATGCCCCGGTTGCCGAAATTCAGTTGCCTTTGAATTTCGGGTGATCCCTCTTGAGCATGTATGCTTCTGCTACTTGTTCTACATCAGACTTTCTTCCGCAAACGGCGAAACGCTTTGACTCGGTGAGTTTCGCGGCATTCCGACTTCGATGCCCGGTTGCCGAAATTCAGTTGCCTTTGAATTTCGGGTGATCCCTCTTGAGCATGTATGCTTCTGCTACTTGTTCTACATCAGACTTTCTTCCGCAAACAGCGAAACGCTTTGACTCGGTGAGTTTCGCGGCATTCCGACTTCGATGCCCGGTTGCCGAAATTCAGTTGCCTTTGAATTTCGGGTGATCCCTCTTGAGCATGTATGCTTCTGCTACTTGTTCTACATCAGACTTTCTTCCGCAAACAGCGAAACGCTTTGACTCGGTGAGTTTCGCGGCATTCCGACTTCGATGCCCGGTTGCCGAAATTCAGTTGCCTTTGAATTTCGGGTGATCCCTCTTGAGCATGTATGCTTCTGCTACTTGTTCTACATCAGACTTTCTTCCGCAAACGGCGAAACGCTTTGACTCGGTGAGTTTCGCGGCATTCCGACTTCGATGCCCGGTTGCCGAAATTCAGTTGCCTTTGAATTTCGGGTGATCCCTCTTGAGCATGTATGCTTCTGCTACTTGTTCTACATCAGACTTTCTTCCGCAAACAGCGAAACGCTTTGACTCGGTGAGTTTCGCGGCATTCCGACTTCGATGCCCGGTTGCCGAAATTCAGTTGCCTTTGAATTTCGGGTGATCCCTCTTGAGCATGTATGCTTCTGCTACTTGTTCTACATCAGACTTTCTTCCGCAAACGGCGAAACGCTTTGACTCGGTGAGTTTCGCGGCATTCCGACTTCGATGCCCCGGTTGCCGAAATTCAGTTGCCTTTGAATTTCGGGTGATCCCTCTTGAGCATGTATGCTTCTGCTACTTGTTCTACATCAGACTTTCTTCCGCAAACGGCGAAACGCTTTGACTCGGTGAGTTTCGCGGCATTCCGACTTCGATGCCCGGTTGCCGAAATTCAGTTGCCTTTGAATTTCGGGTGATCCCTCTTGAGCATGTATGCTTCTGCTACTTGTTCTACATCAGACTTTCTTCCGCAAACAGCGAAACGCTTTGACTCGGTGAGTTTCGCGGCATTCCGACTTCGATGCCCGGTTGCCGAAATTCAGTTGCCTTTGAATTTCGGGTGATCCCTCTTGAGCATGTATGCTTCTGCTACTTGTTCTACATCAGACTTTCTTCCGCAAACAGCGAAACGCTTTGACTCGGTGAGTTTCGCGGCATTCCGACTTCGATGCCCGGTTGCCGAAATTCAGTTGCCTTTGAATTTCGGGTGATCCCTCTTGAGCATGTATGCTTCTGCTACTTGTTCTACATCAGACTTTCTTCCGCAAACGGCGAAACGCTTTGACTCGGTGAGTTTCGCGGCATTCCGACTTCGATGCCCGGTTGCCGAAATTCAGTTGCCTTTGAATTTCGGGTGATCCCTCTTGAGCATGTATGCTTCTGCTACTTGTTCTACATCAGACTTTCTTCCGCAAACGGCGAAACGCTTTGACTCGGTGAGTTTCGCGGCATTCCGACTTCGATGCCCGGTTGCCGAAATTCAGTTGCCTTTGAATTTCGGGTGATCCCTCTTGAGCATGTATGCTTCTGCTACTTGTTCTACATCAGACTTTCTTCCGCAAACGGCGAAACGCTTTGACTCGGTGAGTTTCGCGGCATTCCGACTTCGATGCCCGGTTGCCGAAATTCAGTTGCCTTTGAATTTCGGGTGATCCCTCTTGAGCATGTATGCTTCTGCTACTTGTTCTACATCAGACTTTCTTCCGCAAACGGCGAAACGCTTTGACTCGGTGAGTTTCGCGGCATTCCGACTTCGATGCCCGTTTGCCGAAATTCAGTTGCCTTTGAATTTCGGGTGATCCCTCTTGAGCATGTATGCTTCTGCTACTTGTTCTACATCAGACTTTCTTCCGCAAACGGCGAAACGCTTTGACTCGGTGAGTTTCGCGGCATTCCGACTTCGATGCCCGGTTGCCGAAATTCAGTTGCCTTTGAATTTCGGGTGATCCCTCTTGAGCATGTATGCTTCTGCTACTTGTTCTACATCAGACTTTCTTCCGCAAACGGCGAAACGCTTTGACTCGGTGAGTTTCGCGGCATTCCGACTTCGATGCCCGGTTGCCGAAATTCAGTTGCCTTTGAATTTCGGGTGATCCCTCTTGAGCATGTATGCTTCTGCTACTTGTTCTACATCAGACTTTCTTCCGCAAACAGCGAAACGCTTTGACTCGGTGAGTTTCGCGGCATTCCGACTTCGATGCCCGGTTGCCGAAATTCAGTTGCCTTTGAATTTCGGGTGATCCCTCTTGAGCATGTATGCTTCTGCTACTTGTTCTACATCAGACTTTCTTCCGCAAACGGCGAAACGCTTTGACTCGGTGAGTTTCGCGGCATTCCGACTTCGATGCCCGGTTGCCGAAATTCAGTTGCCTTTGAATTTCGGGTGATCCCTCTTGAGCATGTATGCTTCTGCTACTTGTTCTACATCAGACTTTCTTCCGCAAACGGCGAAACGCTTTGACTCGGTGAGTTTCGCGGCATTCCGACTTCGATGCCCGGTTGCCGAAATTCAGTTGCCTTTGAATTTCGGGTGATCCCTCTTGAGCATGTATGCTTCTGCTACTTGTTCTACATCAGACTTTCTTCCGCAAACGGCGAAACGCTTTGACTCGGTGAGTTTCGCGGCATTCCGACTTCGATGCCCCGGTTGCCGAAATTCAGTTGCCTTTGAATTTCGGGTGATCCCTCTTGAGCATGTATGCTTCTGCTACTTGTTCTACATCAGACTTTCTTCCGCAAACGGCGAAACGCTTTGACTCGGTGAGTTTCGCGGCATTCCGACTTCGATGCCCGGTTGCCGAAATTCAGTTGCCTTTGAATTTCGGGTGATCCCTCTTGAGCATGTATGCTTCTGCTACTTGTTCTACATCAGACTTTCTTCCGCAAACAGCGAAACGCTTTGACTCGGTGAGTTTCGCGGCATTCCGACTTCGATGCCCGGTTGCCGAAATTCAGTTGCCTTTGAATTTCGGGTGATCCCTCTTGAGCATGTATGCTTCTGCTACTTGTTCTACATCAGACTTTCTTCCGCAAACGGCGAAACGCTTTGACTCGGTGAGTTTCGCGGCATTCCGACTTCGATGCCCGGTTGCCGAAATTCAGTTGCCTTTGAATTTCGGGTGATCCCTCTTGAGCATGTATGCTTCTGCTACTTGTTCTACATCAGACTTTCTTCCGCAAACGGCGAAACGCTTTGACTCGGTGAGTTTCGCGGCATTCCGACTTCGATGCCCGGTTGCCGAAATTCAGTTGCCTTTGAATTTCGGGTGATCCCTCTTGAGCATGTATGCTTCTGCTACTTGTTCTACATCAGACTTTCTTCCGCAAACGGCGAAACGCTTTGACTCGGTGAGTTTCGCGGCATTCCGACTTCGATGCCCGGTTGCCGAAATTCAGTTGCCTTTGAATTTCGGGTGATCCCTCTTGAGCATGTATGCTTCTGCTACTTGTTCTACATCAGACTTTCTTCCGCAAACGGCGAAACGCTTTGACTCGGTGAGTTTCGCGGCATTCCGACTTCGATGCCCGGTTGCCGAAATTCAGTTGCCTTTGAATTTCGGGTGATCCCTCTTGAGCATGTATGCTTCTGCTACTTGTTCTACATCAGACTTTCTTCCGCAAACAGCGAAACGCTTTGACTCGGTGAGTTTCGCGGCATTCCGACTTCGATGCCCGGTTGCCGAAATTCAGTTGCCTTTGAATTTCGGGTGATCCCTCTTGAGCATGTATGCTTCTGCTACTTGTTCTACATCAGACTTTCTTCCGCAAACGGCGAAACGCTTTGACTCGGTGAGTTTCGCGGCATTCCGACTTCGATGCCCGGTTGCCGAAATTCAGTTGCCTTTGAATTTCGGGTGATCCCTCTTGAGCATGTATGCTTCTGCTACTTGTTCTACATCAGACTTTCTTCCGCAAACGCGAAACGCTTTGACTCGGTGAGTTTCGCGGCATTCCGACTTCGATGCCCGGTTGCCGAAATTCAGTTGCCTTTGAATTTCGGGTGATCCCTCTTGAGCATGTATGCTTCTGCTACTTGTTCTACATCAGACTTCTTCCGCAAACGGCGAAACGCTTTGACTCGGTGAGTTTCGCGGCATTCCGACTTCGATGCCCGGTTGCCGAAATTCAGTTGCCTTTGAATTTCGGGTGATCCCTCTTGAGCATGTATGCTTCTGCTACTTGTTCTACATCAGACTTTCTTCCGCAAACAGCGAAACGCTTTGACTCGGTGAGTTTCGCGGCATTCCGACTTCGATGCCCGGTTGCCGAAATTCAGTTGCCTTTGAATTTCGGGTGATCCCTCTTGAGCATGTATGCTTCTGCTACTTGTTCTACATCAGACTTTCTTCCGCAAACAGCGAAACGCTTTGACTCGGTGAGTTTCGCGGCATTCCGACTTCGATGCCCGGTTGCCGAAATTCAGTTGCCTTTGAATTTCGGGTGATCCCTCTTGAGCATGTATGCTTCTGCTACTTGTTCTACATCAGACTTTCTTCCGCAAACGGCGAAACGCTTTGACTCGGTGAGTTTCGCGGCATTCCGACTTCGATGCCCGGTTGCCGAAATTCAGTTGCCTTTGAATTTCGGGTGATCCCTCTTGAGCATGTATGCTTCTGCTACTTGTTCTACATCAGACTTTCTTCCGCAAACGGCGAAACGCTTTGACTCGGTGAGTTTCGCGGCATTCCGACTTCGATGCCCGGTTGCCGAAATTCAGTTGCCTTTGAATTTCGGGTGATCCCTCTTGAGCATGTATGCTTCTGCTACTTGTTCTACATCAGACTTTCTTCCGCAAACAGCGAAACGCTTTGACTCGGTGAGTTTCGCGGCATTCCGACTTCGATGCCCGGTTGCCGAAATTCAGTTGCCTTTGAATTTCGGGTGATCCCTCTTGAGCATGTATGCTTCTGCTACTTGTTCTACATCAGACTTTCTTCCGCAAACGGCGAAACGCTTTGACTCGGTGAGTTTCGCGGCATTCCGACTTCGATGCCCGGTTGCCGAAATTCAGTTGCCTTTGAATTTCGGGTGATCCCTCTTGAGCATGTATGCTTCTGCTACTTGTTCTACATCAGACTTTCTTCCGCAAACAGCGAAACGCTTTGACTCGGTGAGTTTCGCGGCATTCCGACTTCGATGCCCGGTTGCCGAAATTCAGTTGCCTTTGAATTTCGGGTGATCCCTCTTGAGCATGTATGCTTCTGCTACTTGTTCTACATCAGACTTTCTTCCGCAAACAGCGAAACGCTTTGACTCGGTGAGTTTCGCGGCATTCCGACTTCGATGCCCGGTTGCCGAAATTCAGTTGCCTTTGAATTTCGGGTGATCCCTCTTGAGCATGTATGCTTCTGCTACTTGTTCTACATCAGACTTTCTTCCGCAAACAGCGAAACGCTTTGACTCGGTGAGTTTCGCGGCATTCCGACTTCGATGCCCGTTTTGCCGAAATTCAGTTGCCTTTGAATTTCGGGTGATCCCTCTTGAGCATGTATGCTTCTGCTACTTGTTCTACATCAGACTTTCTTCCGCAAACGGCGAAACGCTTTGACTCGGTGAGTTTCGCGGCATTCCGACTTCGATGCCCGGTTGCCGAAATTCAGTTGCCTTTGAATTTCGGGTGATCCCTCTTGAGCATGTATGCTTCTGCTACTTGTTCTACATCAGACTTTCTTCCGCAAACAGCGAAACGCTTTGACTCGGTGAGTTTCGCGGCATTCCGACTTCGATGCCCGGTTGCCGAAATTCAGTTGCCTTTGAATTTCGGGTGATCCCTCTTGAGCATGTATGCTTCTGCTACTTGTTCTACATCAGACTTTCTTCCGCAAACGGCGAAACGCTTTGACTCGGTGAGTTTCGCGGCATTCCGACTTCGATGCCCGGTTGCCGAAATTCAGTTGCCTTTGAATTTCGGGTGATCCCTCTTGAGCATGTATGCTTCTGCTACTTGTTCTACATCAGACTTTCTTCCGCAAACGGCGAAACGCTTTGACTCGGTGAGTTTCGCGGCATTCCGACTTCGATGCCCGGTTGCCGAAATTCAGTTGCCTTTGAATTTCGGGTGATCCCTCTTGAGCATGTATGCTTCTGCTACTTGTTCTACATCAGACTTTCTTCCGCAAACAGCGAAACGCTTTGACTCGGTGAGTTTCGCGGCATTCGGACTTCGATGCCCCGGTTACCGAAATTCAGTTGCCTTTGAATTTCGGGTGATGCCTCTTGAGCCTGTATGCTTCTGCTACTTGTTCTACATCAGACTTTCTTCCGAAAACAGCGAAACGCTTTGACTCGGTGAGTTTCGTGGCATTCCGACTTCAATGCCCCGGTAGCTGAAATTCAATTGCCTTTGAATTTCGGGTGATCCCTCTTGAGCATGTATGCTTCTGCTACTTGTTCTACATGAGACTGTCTTCCGCAAACGGGGAAACGCTTTGACTCGATGAGTTTCGCGGCATTCCGACTTCGATGCCCCGGTTGCTGAAATTCAGTTGCCTTTGAATTTCGGGTGATCGCTCTTCAGCATGTATGCTTCTGCTACTTGTTCTACATCATACTTTCTTCCGCAAACGGCGAAACGCTTTGACTCGGTGAGTTTCGCGATATTCCGCCTTCGATGCCCGTTTTGCCGAAATTCAGTTGCCTTTGATTTTCGGGTGATCCCTCTTGAGCATGTATTCTTCTGCTACTTGTTCTACATCAGACTTTCTTCCACAAACAGCGAAACGCTTTGACTCGGTGAGTTTCGCGCATTCCGACTTCGATGCCCCGTTTGCCGAAATTCAGTTGCCTTTGAATTTCGGGTGATCCCTCTTGAGCATGTATGCTTCTGCTACTTGTTCTACATCAGACTTTCTTCCGCAAACGGCGAAACGCTTTGACTCGGTGAGTTTCGCGGCATTCCGACTTCGATGCCCGTTTGCCGAAATTCAGTTGCCTTTGAATTTTGGGTGATCCCTCTTGAGCATGTATGCTTCTGCTACTTGTTCTACATTAGACTTTCTTCCGCAAACGGCGAAATGCTTTGACTTGGTGAGTTTCGCGGCATTCCGACTTCGATGCCCCGGTTGCCGAAATTCAGTTGCCTTTGAATTTCGGGTCATCCCTCTTGAGCATGTTTGCTTCTGCTACTTGTTCTACATCAGACTTTCTTCCGCAAACAGCGAAACGCTTTGACTCGGTGAGTTTCGCGGCATTCCGGCTTCGATGCCCTTTTGCCGAAATTCAGTTGCCATTGTATTTGGGGTGATCCCTCTTGAGCATGTATGCTTCTGCCAATTGTTCTAAATCAGACTTTCTTCCGAAAACGGCAAAATGCTTTGACTCGGTGAGTTTCGCGGCATTCCGACTTCGATGCCCGGTTGCCGAAATTCAGTTGCCTTTGAATTTCGGGTGATCCCTCTTGAGCATGTATGCTTCTGCTACTTGTTCTACATCAGACTTTCTTCCGCAAACAGCGAAACGCTTTGACTCGGTGAGTTTCGCGGCATTCCGACTTCGATGCCCGGTTGCCGAAATTCAGTTGCCTTTGAATTTCGGGTGATCCCTCTTGAGCATGTATGCTTCTGCTACTTGTTCTACATCAGACTTCTTCCGCAAACAGCGAAACGCTTTGACTCGGTGAGTTTCGCGGCATTCCGACTTCGATGCCCCGGTTGCCGAAATTCAGTTGCCTTTGAATTTCGGGTGATCCCTCTTGAGCATGTATGCTTCTGCTACTTGTTCTACATCAGACTTTCTTCCGCAAACAGCGAAACGCTTTGACTCGGTGAGTTTCGCGGCATTCCGACTTCGATGCCCGGTTGCCGAAATTCAGTTGCCTTTGAATTTCGGGTGATCCCTCTTGAGCATGTATGCTTCTGCTACTTGTTCTACATCAGACTTTCTTCCGCAAACAGGAAACGCTTTGACTCGGTGAGTTTCGCGGCATTCCGACTTCGATGCCCGGTTGCCGAAATTCAGTTGCCTTTGAATTTCGGGTGATCCCTCTTGAGCATGTATGCTTCTGCTACTTGTTCTACATCAGACTTTCTTCCGCAAACGGCGAAACGCTTTGACTCGGTGAGTTTCGCGGCATTCCGACTTCGATGCCCCGGTTGCCGAAATTCAGTTGCCTTTGAATTTCGGGTGATCCCTCTTGAGCATGTATGCTTCTGCTACTTGTTCTACATCAGACTTTCTTCCGCAAACGGCGAAACGCTTTGACTCGGTGAGTTTCGCGGCATTCCGACTTCGATGCCCGGTTGCCGAAATTCAGTTGCCTTTGAATTTCGGGTGATCCCTCTTGAGCATGTATGCTTCTGCTACTTGTTCTACATCAGACTTTCTTCCGCAAACAGCGAAACGCTTTGACTCGGTGAGTTTCGCGGCATTCCGACTTCGATGCCGGTTGCCGAAATTCAGTTGCCTTTGAATTTCGGGTGATCCCTCTTGAGCATGTATGCTTCTGCTACTTGTTCTACATCAGACTTTCTTCCGCAAAGCGAAACGCTTTGACTCGGTGAGTTTCGCGGCATTCCGACTTCGATGCCGGTTGCCGAAATTCAGTTGCCTTTGAATTTCGGGTGATCCCTCTTGAGCATGTATGCTTCTGCTACTTGTTCTACATCAGACTTTCTTCCGCAAACAGCGAAACGCTTTGACTCGGTGAGTTTCGCGGCATTCCGACTTCGATGCCGGTTGCCGAAATTCAGTTGCCTTTGAATTTCGGGTGATCCCTCTTGAGCATGTATGCTTCTGCTACTTGTTCTACATCAGACTTTC
>CM055351.1:344057-397393 GCA_029228515.1 Populus alba x Populus x berolinensis | reverse complement strand
TCAACTTCTTCCGCAAACGGCGAAACGCTTTGACTCGGTGAGTTTCGCGGCATTCCGACTTCGATGCCCCGGTTGCCGAAATTCAGTTGCCTTTGAATTTCGGTGATCCCTCTTGAGCATGTATGCTTCTGCTACTTGTTCTACATCAGACTTCTTCCGCAAACGCGAAACGCTTTGACTCGGTGAGTTTCGCGGCATTCCGACTTCGATGCCCGGTTGCCGAAATTCAGTTGCCTTTGAATTTCGGTGATCCCTCTTGAGCATGTATGCTTCTGCTACTTGTTCTACATCAACTTCCTTCCGCAAACGGCGAAACGCTTTGACTCGGTGAGTTTCGCGGCATTCCGACTTCGATGCCCCGTTGCCGAAATTCAGTTGCCTTTGAATTTCGGGTGATCCCTCTTGAGCATGTATGCTTCTGCTACTTGTTCTACATCAGACTTCCTTCCGCAAACGGCGAAACGCTTTGACTCGGTGAGTTTCGCGCATTCCGACTTCGATGCCCCGGTTGCCGAAATTCAGTTGCCTTTGAATTTCGGGTGATCCCTCTTGAGCATGTATGCTTCTGCTACTTGTTCTACATCAGACTTCTTCCGCAAACGGCGAAACGCTTTGACTCGGAGTTTCGCGGCATTCCGACTTCGATGCCCCGGTTGCCGAAATTCAGTTGCCTTTGAATTTCGGGTGATCCCTCTTGAGCATGTATGCTTCTGCTACTTGTTCTACATCAGACTTCCTTCCGCAAACGGCGAAACGCTTTGACTCGGTGAGTTTCGCGGCATTCCGACTTCGATGCCCCGGTTGCCGAAATTCAGTTGCCTTTGAATTTCGGTGATCCCTCTTGAGCATGTATGCTTCTGCTACTTGTTCTACATCAACTTCCTTCCGCAAACGGCGAAACGCTTTGACTCGGTGAGTTTCGCGGCATTCCGACTTCGATGCCCCGGTTGCCGAAATTCAGTTGCCTTTGAATTTCGGGTGATCCCTCTTGAGCATGTATGCTTCTGCTACTTGTTCTACATCAGACTTCTTCCGCAAACGGCGAAACGCTTTGACTCGGTGAGTTTCGCGGCATTCCGACTTCGATCCCGGTTGCCGAAATTCAGTTGCCTTTGAATTTCGGGTGATCCCTCTTGAGCATGTATGCTTCTGCTACTTGTTCTACATCAGACTTCCTTCCGCAAACGGCGAAACGCTTTGACTCGGTGAGTTTCGCGGCATTCCGACTTCGATGCCCCGGTTGCCGAAATTCAGTTGCCTTTGAATTTCGGGTGATCCCTCTTGAGCATGTATGCTTCTGCTACTTGTTCTACATCAGACTTCCTTCCGCAAACGGCGAAACGCTTTGACTCGGTGAGTTTCGCGGCATTCCGACTTCGATGCCCGGTTGCCGAAATTCAGTTGCCTTTGAATTTCGGGTGATCCCTCTTGAGCATGTATGCTTCTGCTACTTGTTCTACATCAACTTCCTTCCGCAAACACGAAACGCTTTGACTCGGTGAGTTTCGCGGCATTCCGACTTCGATGCCCCGGTTGCCGAAATTCAGTTGCCTTTGAATTTCGGGTGATCCCTCTTGAGCATGTATGCTTCTGCTACTTGTTCTACATCAGACTTCTTCCGCAAACGGCGAAACGCTTTGACTCGGTGAGTTTCGCGGCATTCCGACTTCGATGCCCCGGTTGCCGAAATTCAGTTGCCTTTGAATTTCGGGTGATCCCTCTTGAGCATGTATGCTTCTGCTACTTGTTCTACATCAGACTTCTTCCGCAAACGGCGAAACGCTTTGACTCGGTGAGTTTCGCGGCATTCCGACTTCGATGCCCCGGTTGCCGAAATTCAGTTGCCTTTGAATTTCGGGTGATCCCTCTTGAGCATGTATGCTTCTGCTACTTGTTCTACATCAGACTTCTTCCGCAAACGGCGAAACGCTTTGACTCGGTGAGTTTCGCGGCATTCCGACTTCGATGCCCGGTTGCCGAAATTCAGTTGCCTTTGAATTTCGGGTGATCCCTCTTGAGCATGTATGCTTCTGCTACTTGTTCTACATCAGACTTCTTCCGCAAACGGCGAAACGCTTTGACTCGGTGAGTTTCGCGGCATTCCGACTTCGATGCCCCGTTGCCGAAATTCAGTTGCCTTTGAATTTCGGGTGATCCCTCTTGAGCATGTATGCTTCTGCTACTTGTTCTACATCACACTTCTTCCGCAAACGGCGAAACGCTTTGACTCGGTGAGTTTCGCGGCATTCCGACTTCGATGCCCGGTTGCCGAAATTCAGTTGCCTTTGAATTTCGGGTGATCCCTCTTGAGCATGTATGCTTCTGCTACTTGTTCTACATCAGACTTCTTCCGCAAACGGCGAAACGCTTTGACTCGGTGAGTTTCGCGGCATTCCGACTTCGATGCCCCGGTTGCCGAAATTCAGTTGCCTTTGAATTTCGGGTGATCCCTCTTGAGCATGTATGCTTCTGCTACTTGTTCTACATCAGACTTCTTCCGCAAACGGCGAAACGCTTTGACTCGGTGAGTTTCGCGCATTCCGACTTCGATGCCCCGGTTGCCGAAATTCAGTTGCCTTTGAATTTCGGGTGATCCCTCTTGAGCATGTATGCTTCTGCTACTTGTTCTACATCAGACTTCCTTCCGCAAACGGCGAAACGCTTTGACTCGGTGAGTTTCGCGGCATTCCGACTTCGATGCCCCGTTGCCGAAATTCAGTTGCCTTTGAATTTCGGGTGATCCCTCTTGAGCATGTATGCTTCTGCTACTTGTTCTACATCAGACTTCCTTCCGCAAACGGCGAAACGCTTTGACTCGGTGAGTTTCGCGGCATTCCGACTTCGATGCCCCGTTTGCCGAAATTCAGTTGCCTTTGAATTTCGGGTGATCCCTCTTGAGCATGTATGCTTCTGCTACTTGTTCTACATCACACTTCCTTCCGCAAACGGCGAAACGCTTTGACTCGGTGAGTTTCGCGGCATTCCGACTTCGATGCCCCGGTTGCCGAAATTCAGTTGCCTTTGAATTTCGGGTGATCCCTCTTGAGCATGTATGCTTCTGCTACTTGTTCTACATCAGACTTCCTTCCGCAAACGGCGAAACGCTTTGACTCGGTGAGTTTCGCGGCATTCCGACTTCGATGCCCGGTTGCCGAAATTCAGTTGCCTTTGAATTTCGGGTGATCCCTCTTGAGCATGTATGCTTCTGCTACTTGTTCTACATCAGACTTCTTCCGCAAACGGCGAAACGCTTTGACTCGGTGAGTTTCGCGGCATTCCGACTTCGATGCCCCGATGCCCCGTTTGCCGAAATTCAGTTGCCTTTGAATTTCGGGTGATCCCTCTTGAGCATGTATGCTTCTGCTACTTGTTCTACATCAGACTTCTTCCGCAAACGGCGAAACGCTTTGACTCGGTGAGTTTCGCCGGTTGCGAAATATTAGATGCCCGAAAATCGGTTTGAAGCGGAAAATTTTTGCATGTTCTACATCTACTTTTTTTCCAAAATTTTGAAACGAAATTTGATTGAGTTTCGAATTTTCCGACTTCGATGCCCCGGTTGCCGAAATTCAGTTGCCTTTGAATTTCGGTGATCCCTCTTGAGCATGTATGCTTCTGCTACTTGTTCTACATCAGACTTCCTTCCGCAAACGGCGAAACGCTTTGACTCGGTGAGTTTCGCGGCATTCCGACTTCGATGCCCCGGTTGCCGAAATTCAGTTGCCTTTGAATTTCGGGTGATCCCTCTTGAGCATGTATGCTTCTGCTACTTGTTCTACATCAGACTTCCTTCCGCAAACGGCGAAACGCTTTGACTCGGTGAGTTTCGCGGCATTCCGACTTCGATGCCCCGGTTGCCGAAATTCAGTTGCCTTTGAATTTCGGGTGATCCCTCTTGAGCATGTATGCTTCTGCTACTTGTTCTACATCAGACTTCCTTCCGCAAACGGCGAAACGCTTTGACTCGGTGAGTTTCGCGGCATTCCGACTTCGATGCCCCGGTTGCCGAAATTCAGTTGCCTTTGAATTTCGGGTGATCCCTCTTGAGCATGTATGCTTCTGCTACTTGTTCTACATCAGACTTCTTCCGCAAACGGCGAAACGCTTTGACTCGGTGAGTTTCGCGGCATTCCGACTTCGATGCCCCGGTTGCCGAAATTCAGTTGCCTTTGAATTTCGGGTGATCCCTCTTGAGCATGTATGCTTCTGCTACTTGTTCTACATCAGACTTCCTTCCGCAAAGGCGAAACGCTTTGACTCGGTGAGTTTCGCGGCATTCCGACTTCGATGCCCCGGTTGCCGAAATTCAGTTGCCTTTGAATTTCGGGTGATCCCTCTTGAGCATGTATGCTTCTGCTACTTGTTCTACATCAGACTTCCTTCCGCAAACGGCGAAACGCTTTGACTCGGTGAGTTTCGCGGCATTCCGACTTCGATGCCCCGGTTGCCGAAATTCAGTTGCCTTTGAATTTCGGTGATCCCTCTTGAGCATGTATGCTTCTGCTACTTGTTCTACATCAACTTCCTTCCGCAAACGGCGAAACGCTTTGACTCGGTGAGTTTCGCGGCATTCCGACTTCGATGCCCGGTTGCCGAAATTCAGTTGCCTTTGAATTTCGGGTGATCCCTCTTGAGCATGTATGCTTCTGCTACTTGTTCTACATCAGACTTCCTTCCGCAAACGGCGAAACGCTTTGACTCGGTGAGTTTCGCGGCATTCCGACTTCGATGCCCCGGTTGCCGAAATTCAGTTGCCTTTGAATTTCGGGTGATCCCTCTTGAGCATGTATGCTTCTGCTACTTGTTCTACATCAGACTTCCTTCCGCAAACGGCGAAACGCTTTGACTCGGTGAGTTTCGCGGCATTCCGACTTCGATGCCCCGGTTGCCGAAATTCAGTTGCCTTTGAATTTCGGGTGATCCCTCTTGAGCATGTATGCTTCTGCTACTTGTTCTACATCAGACTTCTTCCGCAAACGGCGAAACGCTTTGACTCGGTGAGTTTCGCGGCATTCCGACTTCGATGCCCCGGTTGCCGAAATTCAGTTGCCTTTGAATTTCGGGTGATCCCTCTTGAGCATGTATGCTTCTGCTACTTGTTCTACATCAGACTTCTTCCGCAAACGGCGAAACGCTTTGACTCGGTGAGTTTCGCGGCATTCCGACTTCGATGCCCCGGTTGCCGAAATTCAGTTGCCTTTGAATTTCGGGTGATCCCTCTTGAGCATGTATGCTTCTGCTACTTGTTCTACATCAGACTTCTTCCGCAAACGGCGAAACGCTTTGACTCGGTGAGTTTCGCGGCATTCCGACTTCGATGCCCCGTTGCCGAAATTCAGTTGCCTTTGAATTTCGGGTGATCCCTCTTGAGCATGTATGCTTCTGCTACTTGTTCTACATCAGACTTCCTTCCGCAAACGGCGAAACGCTTTGACTCGGTGAGTTTCGCGGCATTCCGACTTCGATGCCCCGGTTGCCGAAATTCAGTTGCCTTTGAATTTCGGGTGATCCCTCTTGAGCATGTATGCTTCTGCTACTTGTTCTACATCAGACTTCCTTCCGCAAACGGCGAAACGCTTTGACTCGGTGAGTTTCGCGGCATTCCGACTTCGATGCCCCGGTTGCCGAAATTCAGTTGCCTTTGAATTTCGGGTGATCCCTCTTGAGCATGTATGCTTCTGCTACTTGTTCTACATCAACTTCCTTCCGCAAACGGCGAAACGCTTTGACTCGGTGAGTTTCGCGGCATTCCGACTTCGATGCCCCGGTTGCCGAAATTCAGTTGCCTTTGAATTTCGGGTGATCCCTCTTGAGCATGTATGCTTCTGCTACTTGTTCTACATCAGACTTCCTTCCGCAAACGGCGAAACGCTTTGACTCGGTGAGTTTCGCGGCATTCCGACTTCGATGCCCCGGTTGCCGAAATTCAGTTGCCTTTGAATTTCGGGTGATCCCTCTTGAGCATGTATGCTTCTGCTACTTGTTCTACATCAGACTTCCTTCCGCAAACGGCGAAACGCTTTGACTCGGTGAGTTTCGCGGCATTCCGACTTCGATGCCCCGTTGCCGAAATTCAGTTGCCTTTGAATTTCGGGTGATCCCTCTTGAGCATGTATGCTTCTGCTACTTGTTCTACATCAGACTTCCTTCCGCAAACGGCGAAACGCTTTGACTCGGTGAGTTTCGCGGCATTCCGACTTCGATGCCCGGTTGCCGAAATTCAGTTGCCTTTGAATTTCGGGTGATCCCTCTTGAGCATGTATGCTTCTGCTACTTGTTCTACATCACACTTCCTTCCGCAAACGGCGAAACGCTTTGACTCGGTGAGTTTCGCGGCATTCCGACTTCGATGCCCCGGTTGCCGAAATTCAGTTGCCTTTGAATTTCGGGTGATCCCTCTTGAGCATGTATGCTTCTGCTACTTGTTCTACATCAGACTTCTTCCGCAAACGGCGAAACGCTTTGACTCGGTGAGTTTCGCGGCATTCCGACTTCGATGCCCCGGTTGCCGAAATTCAGTTGCCTTTGAATTTCGGGTGATCCCTCTTGAGCATGTATGCTTCTGCTACTTGTTCTACATCAGACTTCCTCCGCAAACGGCGAAACGCTTTGACTCGGTGAGTTTCGCGGCATTCCGACTTCGATGCCCCGGTTGCCGAAATTCAGTTGCCTTTGAATTTCGGGTGATCCCTCTTGAGCATGTATGCTTCTGCTACTTGTTCTACATCAGACTTCTTCCGCAAACGGCGAAACGCTTTGACTCGGTGAGTTTCGCGGCATTCCGACTTCGATGCCCCGGTTGCCGAAATTCAGTTGCCTTTGAATTTCGGGTGATCCCTCTTGAGCATGTATGCTTCTGCTACTTGTTCTACATCAGACTTCTTCCGCAAACGGCGAAACGCTTTGACTCGGTGAGTTTCGCGGCATTCCGACTTCGATGCCCCGGTTGCCGAAATTCAGTTGCCTTTGAATTTCGGGTGATCCCTCTTGAGCATGTATGCTTCTGCTACTTGTTCTACATCAGACTTTCTTCCGCAAACGGCGAAACGCTTTGACTCGGTGAGTTTCGCGGCATTCCGACTTCGATGCCCCGGTTGCCGAAATTCAGTTGCCTTTGAATTTCGGGTGATCCCTCTTGAGCATGTATGCTTCTGCTACTTGTTCTACATCAGACTTTCTTCCGCAAACGGCGAAACGCTTTGACTCGGTGAGTTTCGCGGCATTCCGACTTCGATGCCCCGGTTGCCGAAATTCAGTTGCCTTTGAATTTCGGGTGATCCCTCTTGAGCATGTATGCTTCTGCTACTTGTTCTACATCAGACTTCCTTCCGCAAACGGCGAAACGCTTTGACTCGGTGAGTTTCGCGGCATTCCGACTTCGATGCCCCGGTTGCCGAAATTCAGTTGCCTTTGAATTTCGGGTGATCCCTCTTGAGCATGTATGCTTCTGCTACTTGTTCTACATCAGACTTCCTTCCGCAAACGGCGAAACGCTTTGACTCGGTGAGTTTCGCGGCATTCCGACTTCGATGCCCCGGTTGCCGAAATTCAGTTGCCTTTGAATTTCGGGTGATCCCTCTTGAGCATGTATGCTTCTGCTACTTGTTCTACATCAGACTTCTTCCGCAAACGGCGAAACGCTTTGACTCGGTGAGTTTCGCGGCATTCCGACTTCGATGCCCCGTTGCCGAAATTCAGTTGCCTTTGAATTTCGGGTGATCCCTCTTGAGCATGTATGCTTCTGCTACTTGTTCTACATCAGACTTCCTTCCGCAAACGGCGAAACGCTTTGACTCGGTGAGTTTCGCGGCATTCCGACTTCGATGCCCCGGTTGCCGAAATTCAGTTGCCTTTGAATTTCGGGTGATCCCTCTTGAGCATGTATGCTTCTGCTACTTGTTCTACATCAGACTTCCTTCCGCAAACGGCGAAACGCTTTGACTCGGTGAGTTTCGCGGCATTCCGACTTCGATGCCCCGGTTGCCGAAATTCAGTTGCCTTTGAATTTCGGGTGATCCCTCTTGAGCATGTATGCTTCTGCTACTTGTTCTACATCAGACTTCTTCCGCAAACGGCGAAACGCTTTGACTCGGTGAGTTTCGCGGCATTCCGACTTCGATGCCCCGGTTGCCGAAATTCAGTTGCCTTTGAATTTCGGGTGATCCCTCTTGAGCATGTATGCTTCTGCTACTTGTTCTACATCAGACTTCCTTCCGCAAACGGCGAAACGCTTTGACTCGGTGAGTTTCGCGGCATTCCGACTTCGATGCCCCGGTTGCCGAAATTCAGTTGCCTTTGAATTTCGGGTGATCCCTCTTGAGCATGTATGCTTCTGCTACTTGTTCTACATCAGACTTCTTCCGCAAACGGCGAAACGCTTTGACTCGGTGAGTTTCGCGGCATTCCGACTTCGATGCCCCGGTTGCCGAAATTCAGTTGCCTTTGAATTTCGGGTGATCCCTCTTGAGCATGTATGCTTCTGCTACTTGTTCTACATCAGACTTCCTTCCGCAAACGGCGAAACGCTTTGACTCGGTGAGTTTCGCGGCATTCCGACTTCGATGCCCCGGTTGCCGAAATTCAGTTGCCTTTGAATTTCGGGTGATCCCTCTTGAGCATGTATGCTTCTGCTACTTGTTCTACATCAGACTTCCTTCCGCAAACGGCGAAACGCTTTGACTCGGTGAGTTTCGCGGCATTCCGACTTCGATGCCCCGGTTGCCGAAATTCAGTTGCCTTTGAATTTCGGGTGATCCCTCTTGAGCATGTATGCTTCTGCTACTTGTTCTACATCAGACTTCTTCCGCAAACGGCGAAACGCTTTGACTCGGTGAGTTTCGCGGCATTCCGACTTCGATGCCCCGGTTGCCGAAATTCAGTTGCCTTTGAATTTCGGGTGATCCCTCTTGAGCATGTATGCTTCTGCTACTTGTTCTACATCAGACTTCTTCCGCAAACGGCGAAACGCTTTGACTCGGTGAGTTTCGCGGCATTCCGACTTCGATGCCCCGGTTGCCGAAATTCAGTTGCCTTTGAATTTCGGGTGATCCCTCTTGAGCATGTATGCTTCTGCTACTTGTTCTACATCAGACTTCCTTCCGCAAACGGCGAAACGCTTTGACTCGGTGAGTTTCGCGGCATTCCGACTTCGATGCCCCGGTTGCCGAAATTCAGTTGCCTTTGAATTTCGGGTGATCCCTCTTGAGCATGTATGCTTCTGCTACTTGTTCTACATCAGACTTCTTCCGCAAACGGCGAAACGCTTTGACTCGGTGAGTTTCGCGGCATTCCGACTTCGATGCCCCGGTTGCCGAAATTCAGTTGCCTTTGAATTTCGGGTGATCCCTCTTGAGCATGTATGCTTCTGCTACTTGTTCTACATCAGACTTCTTCCGCAAACGGCGAAACGCTTTGACTCGGTGAGTTTCGCGGCATTCCGACTTCGATGCCCCGGTTGCCGAAATTCAGTTGCCTTTGAATTTCGGGTGATCCCTCTTGAGCATGTATGCTTCTGCTACTTGTTCTACATCAGACTTCCTTCCGCAAACGGCGAAACGCTTTGACTCGGTGAGTTTCGCGGCATTCCGACTTCGATGCCCCGGTTGCCGAAATTCAGTTGCCTTTGAATTTCGGGTGATCCCTCTTGAGCATGTATGCTTCTGCTACTTGTTCTACATCAGACTTCTTCCGCAAACGGCGAAACGCTTTGACTCGGTGAGTTTCGCGGCATTCCGACTTCGATGCCCCGGTTGCCGAAATTCAGTTGCCTTTGAATTTCGGGTGATCCCTCTTGAGCATGTATGCTTCTGCTACTTGTTCTACATCAGACTTCCTTCCGCAAACGGCGAAACGCTTTGACTCGGTGAGTTTCGCGGCATTCCGACTTCGATGCCCCGGTTGCCGAAATTCAGTTGCCTTTGAATTTCGGGTGATCCCTCTTGAGCATGTATGCTTCTGCTACTTGTTCTACATCAGACTTCCTTCCGCAAACGGCGAAACGCTTTGACTCGGTGAGTTTCGCGGCATTCCGACTTCGATGCCCCGGTTGCCGAAATTCAGTTGCCTTTGAATTTCGGGTGATCCCTCTTGAGCATGTATGCTTCTGCTACTTGTTCTACATCAGACTTCCTTCCGCAAACGGCGAAACGCTTTGACTCGGTGAGTTTCGCGGCATTCCGACTTCGATGCCCCGGTTGCCGAAATTCAGTTGCCTTTGAATTTCGGGTGATCCCTCTTGAGCATGTATGCTTCTGCTACTTGTTCTACATCAGACTTCTTCCGCAAACGGCGAAACGCTTTGACTCGGTGAGTTTCGCGGCATTCCGACTTCGATGCCCCGTTGCCGAAATTCAGTTGCCTTTGAATTTCGGGTGATCCCTCTTGAGCATGTATGCTTCTGCTACTTGTTCTACATCAGACTTCCTTCCGCAAACGGCGAAACGCTTTGACTCGGTGAGTTTCGCGGCATTCCGACTTCGATGCCCCGGTTGCCGAAATTCAGTTGCCTTTGAATTTCGGGTGATCCCTCTTGAGCATGTATGCTTCTGCTACTTGTTCTACATCAGACTTCTTCCGCAAACGGCGAAACGCTTTGACTCGGTGAGTTTCGCGGCATTCCGACTTCGATGCCCCGGTTGCCGAAATTCAGTTGCCTTTGAATTTCGGGTGATCCCTCTTGAGCATGTATGCTTCTGCTACTTGTTCTACATCAGACTTCTTCCGCAAACGGCGAAACGCTTTGACTCGGTGAGTTTCGCGGCATTCCGACTTCGATGCCCCGGTTGCCGAAATTCAGTTGCCTTTGAATTTCGGGTGATCCCTCTTGAGCATGTATGCTTCTGCTACTTGTTCTACATCAGACTTCCTTCCGCAAACGGCGAAACGCTTTGACTCGGTGAGTTTCGCGGCATTCCGACTTCGATGCCCCGGTTGCCGAAATTCAGTTGCCTTTGAATTTCGGGTGATCCCTCTTGAGCATGTATGCTTCTGCTACTTGTTCTACATCAGACTTCTTCCGCAAACGGCGAAACGCTTTGACTCGGTGAGTTTCGCGGCATTCCGACTTCGATGCCCCGGTTGCCGAAATTCAGTTGCCTTTGAATTTCGGGTGATCCCTCTTGAGCATGTATGCTTCTGCTACTTGTTCTACATCAGACTTCTTCCGCAAACGGCGAAACGCTTTGACTCGGTGAGTTTCGCGGCATTCCGACTTCGATGCCCCGGTTGCCGAAATTCAGTTGCCTTTGAATTTCGGGTGATCCCTCTTGAGCATGTATGCTTCTGCTACTTGTTCTACATCAGACTTCTTCCGCAAACGGCGAAACGCTTTGACTCGGTGAGTTTCGCGGCATTCCGACTTCGATGCCCCGGTTGCCGAAATTCAGTTGCCTTTGAATTTCGGGTGATCCCTCTTGAGCATGTATGCTTCTGCTACTTGTTCTACATCAGACTTCCTTCCGCAAACGGCGAAACGCTTTGACTCGGTGAGTTTCGCGGCATTCCGACTTCGATGCCCCGGTTGCCGAAATTCAGTTGCCTTTGAATTTCGGGTGATCCCTCTTGAGCATGTATGCTTCTGCTACTTGTTCTACATCAGACTTCTTCCGCAAACGGCGAAACGCTTTGACTCGGTGAGTTTCGCGGCATTCCGACTTCGATGCCCCGGTTGCCGAAATTCAGTTGCCTTTGAATTTCGGGTGATCCCTCTTGAGCATGTATGCTTCTGCTACTTGTTCTACATCAGACTTCCTTCCGCAAACGGCGAAACGCTTTGACTCGGTGAGTTTCGCGGCATTCCGACTTCGATGCCCCGGTTGCCGAAATTCAGTTGCCTTTGAATTTCGGGTGATCCCTCTTGAGCATGTATGCTTCTGCTACTTGTTCTACATCAGACTTCCTTCCGCAAACGGCGAAACGCTTTGACTCGGTGAGTTTCGCGGCATTCCGACTTCGATGCCCCGGTTGCCGAAATTCAGTTGCCTTTGAATTTCGGGTGATCCCTCTTGAGCATGTATGCTTCTGCTACTTGTTCTACATCAGACTTCCTTCCGCAAACGGCGAAACGCTTTGACTCGGTGAGTTTCGCGGCATTCCGACTTCGATGCCCGGTTGCCGAAATTCAGTTGCCTTTGAATTTCGGGTGATCCCTCTTGAGCATGTATGCTTCTGCTACTTGTTCTACATCAGACTTCTTCCGCAAACGGCGAAACGCTTTGACTCGGTGAGTTTCGCGGCATTCCGACTTCGATGCCCCGGTTGCCGAAATTCAGTTGCCTTTGAATTTCGGGTGATCCCTCTTGAGCATGTATGCTTCTGCTACTTGTTCTACATCAGACTTCTTCCGCAAACGGCGAAACGCTTTGACTCGGTGAGTTTCGCGGCATTCCGACTTCGATGCCCCGGTTGCCGAAATTCAGTTGCCTTTGAATTTCGGGTGATCCCTCTTGAGCATGTATGCTTCTGCTACTTGTTCTACATCAGACTTCCTTCCGCAAACGGCGAAACGCTTTGACTCGGTGAGTTTCGCGGCATTCCGACTTCGATGCCCCGGTTGCCGAAATTCAGTTGCCTTTGAATTTCGGGTGATCCCTCTTGAGCATGTATGCTTCTGCTACTTGTTCTACATCAGACTTCCTTCCGCAAACGGCGAAACGCTTTGACTCGGTGAGTTTCGCGGCATTCCGACTTCGATGCCCCGGTTGCCGAAATTCAGTTGCCTTTGAATTTCGGGTGATCCCTCTTGAGCATGTATGCTTCTGCTACTTGTTCTACATCAGACTTCTTCCGCAAACGGCGAAACGCTTTGACTCGGTGAGTTTCGCGGCATTCCGACTTCGATGCCCCGGTTGCCGAAATTCAGTTGCCTTTGAATTTCGGGTGATCCCTCTTGAGCATGTATGCTTCTGCTACTTGTTCTACATCAGACTTCTTCCGCAAACGGCGAAACGCTTTGACTCGGTGAGTTTCGCGGCATTCCGACTTCGATGCCCCGGTTGCCGAAATTCAGTTGCCTTTGAATTTCGGGTGATCCCTCTTGAGCATGTATGCTTCTGCTACTTGTTCTACATCAGACTTCCTTCCGCAAACGGCGAAACGCTTTGACTCGGTGAGTTTCGCGGCATTCCGACTTCGATGCCCCGGTTGCCGAAATTCAGTTGCCTTTGAATTTCGGGTGATCCCTCTTGAGCATGTATGCTTCTGCTACTTGTTCTACATCAGACTTCTTCCGCAAACGGCGAAACGCTTTGACTCGGTGAGTTTCGCGGCATTCCGACTTCGATGCCCCGGTTGCCGAAATTCAGTTGCCTTTGAATTTCGGGTGATCCCTCTTGAGCATGTATGCTTCTGCTACTTGTTCTACATCAGACTTCCTTCCGCAAACGGCGAAACGCTTTGACTCGGTGAGTTTCGCGGCATTCCGACTTCGATGCCCCGGTTGCCGAAATTCAGTTGCCTTTGAATTTCGGGTGATCCCTCTTGAGCATGTATGCTTCTGCTACTTGTTCTACATCAGACTTCCTTCCGCAAACGGCGAAACGCTTTGACTCGGTGAGTTTCGCGGCATTCCGACTTCGATGCCCCGGTTGCCGAAATTCAGTTGCCTTTGAATTTCGGGTGATCCCTCTTGAGCATGTATGCTTCTGCTACTTGTTCTACATCAGACTTCTTCCGCAAACGGCGAAACGCTTTGACTCGGTGAGTTTCGCGGCATTCCGACTTCGATGCCCCGGTTGCCGAAATTCAGTTGCCTTTGAATTTCGGGTGATCCCTCTTGAGCATGTATGCTTCTGCTACTTGTTCTACATCAGACTTCTTCCGCAAACGGCGAAACGCTTTGACTCGGTGAGTTTCGCGGCATTCCGACTTCGATGCCCCGGTTGCCGAAATTCAGTTGCCTTTGAATTTCGGGTGATCCCTCTTGAGCATGTATGCTTCTGCTACTTGTTCTACATCAGACTTCTTCCGCAAACGGCGAAACGCTTTGACTCGGTGAGTTTCGCGGCATTCCGACTTCGATGCCCCGGTTGCCGAAATTCAGTTGCCTTTGAATTTCGGGTGATCCCTCTTGAGCATGTATGCTTCTGCTACTTGTTCTACATCAGACTTCCTTCCGCAAACGGCGAAACGCTTTGACTCGGTGAGTTTCGCGGCATTCCGACTTCGATGCCCCGGTTGCCGAAATTCAGTTGCCTTTGAATTTCGGGTGATCCCTCTTGAGCATGTATGCTTCTGCTACTTGTTCTACATCAGACTTCCTTCCGCAAACGGCGAAACGCTTTGACTCGGTGAGTTTCGCGGCATTCCGACTTCGATGCCCCGGTTGCCGAAATTCAGTTGCCTTTGAATTTCGGGTGATCCCTCTTGAGCATGTATGCTTCTGCTACTTGTTCTACATCAGACTTCTTCCGCAAACGGCGAAACGCTTTGACTCGGTGAGTTTCGCGGCATTCCGACTTCGATGCCCCGGTTGCCGAAATTCAGTTGCCTTTGAATTTCGGGTGATCCCTCTTGAGCATGTATGCTTCTGCTACTTGTTCTACATCAGACTTCCTTCCGCAAACGGCGAAACGCTTTGACTCGGTGAGTTTCGCGGCATTCCGACTTCGATGCCCCGGTTGCCGAAATTCAGTTGCCTTTGAATTTCGGGTGATCCCTCTTGAGCATGTATGCTTCTGCTACTTGTTCTACATCAGACTTCTTCCGCAAACGGCGAAACGCTTTGACTCGGTGAGTTTCGCGGCATTCCGACTTCGATGCCCCGGTTGCCGAAATTCAGTTGCCTTTGAATTTCGGGTGATCCCTCTTGAGCATGTATGCTTCTGCTACTTGTTCTACATCAGACTTCCTTCCGCAAACGGCGAAACGCTTTGACTCGGTGAGTTTCGCGGCATTCCGACTTCGATGCCCCGGTTGCCGAAATTCAGTTGCCTTTGAATTTCGGGTGATCCCTCTTGAGCATGTATGCTTCTGCTACTTGTTCTACATCAGACTTCCTTCCGCAAACGGCGAAACGCTTTGACTCGGTGAGTTTCGCGGCATTCCGACTTCGATGCCCCGGTTGCCGAAATTCAGTTGCCTTTGAATTTCGGGTGATCCCTCTTGAGCATGTATGCTTCTGCTACTTGTTCTACATCAGACTTCCTTCCGCAAACGGCGAAACGCTTTGACTCGGTGAGTTTCGCGGCATTCCGACTTCGATGCCCCGGTTGCCGAAATTCAGTTGCCTTTGAATTTCGGGTGATCCCTCTTGAGCATGTATGCTTCTGCTACTTGTTCTACATCAGACTTCCTTCCGCAAACGGCGAAACGCTTTGACTCGGTGAGTTTCGCGGCATTCCGACTTCGATGCCCCGGTTGCCGAAATTCAGTTGCCTTTGAATTTCGGGTGATCCCTCTTGAGCATGTATGCTTCTGCTACTTGTTCTACATCAGACTTCTTCCGCAAACGGCGAAACGCTTTGACTCGGTGAGTTTCGCGGCATTCCGACTTCGATGCCCCGGTTGCCGAAATTCAGTTGCCTTTGAATTTCGGGTGATCCCTCTTGAGCATGTATGCTTCTGCTACTTGTTCTACATCAGACTTCTTCCGCAAACGGCGAAACGCTTTGACTCGGTGAGTTTCGCGGCATTCCGACTTCGATGCCCCGGTTGCCGAAATTCAGTTGCCTTTGAATTTCGGGTGATCCCTCTTGAGCATGTATGCTTCTGCTACTTGTTCTACATCAGACTTCCTTCCGCAAACGGCGAAACGCTTTGACTCGGTGAGTTTCGCGGCATTCCGACTTCGATGCCCCGGTTGCCGAAATTCAGTTGCCTTTGAATTTCGGGTGATCCCTCTTGAGCATGTATGCTTCTGCTACTTGTTCTACATCAGACTTCCTTCCGCAAACGGCGAAACGCTTTGACTCGGTGAGTTTCGCGGCATTCCGACTTCGATGCCCCGGTTGCCGAAATTCAGTTGCCTTTGAATTTCGGGTGATCCCTCTTGAGCATGTATGCTTCTGCTACTTGTTCTACATCAGACTTCCTTCCGCAAACGGCGAAACGCTTTGACTCGGTGAGTTTCGCGGCATTCCGACTTCGATGCCCCGGTTGCCGAAATTCAGTTGCCTTTGAATTTCGGGTGATCCCTCTTGAGCATGTATGCTTCTGCTACTTGTTCTACATCAGACTTCCTTCCGCAAACGGCGAAACGCTTTGACTCGGTGAGTTTCGCGGCATTCCGACTTCGATGCCCCGGTTGCCGAAATTCAGTTGCCTTTGAATTTCGGGTGATCCCTCTTGAGCATGTATGCTTCTGCTACTTGTTCTACATCAGACTTCTTCCGCAAACGGCGAAACGCTTTGACTCGGTGAGTTTCGCGGCATTCCGACTTCGATGCCCCGGTTGCCGAAATTCAGTTGCCTTTGAATTTCGGGTGATCCCTCTTGAGCATGTATGCTTCTGCTACTTGTTCTACATCAGACTTCTTCCGCAAACGGCGAAACGCTTTGACTCGGTGAGTTTCGCGGCATTCCGACTTCGATGCCCCGGTTGCCGAAATTCAGTTGCCTTTGAATTTCGGGTGATCCCTCTTGAGCATGTATGCTTCTGCTACTTGTTCTACATCAGACTTCTTCCGCAAACGGCGAAACGCTTTGACTCGGTGAGTTTCGCGGCATTCCGACTTCGATGCCCCGGTTGCCGAAATTCAGTTGCCTTTGAATTTCGGGTGATCCCTCTTGAGCATGTATGCTTCTGCTACTTGTTCTACATCAGACTTCTTCCGCAAACGGCGAAACGCTTTGACTCGGTGAGTTTCGCGGCATTCCGACTTCGATGCCCCGGTTGCCGAAATTCAGTTGCCTTTGAATTTCGGGTGATCCCTCTTGAGCATGTATGCTTCTGCTACTTGTTCTACATCAGACTTCCTTCCGCAAACGGCGAAACGCTTTGACTCGGTGAGTTTCGCGGCATTCCGACTTCGATGCCCCGGTTGCCGAAATTCAGTTGCCTTTGAATTTCGGGTGATCCCTCTTGAGCATGTATGCTTCTGCTACTTGTTCTACATCAGACTTCTTCCGCAAACGGCGAAACGCTTTGACTCGGTGAGTTTCGCGGCATTCCGACTTCGATGCCCCGGTTGCCGAAATTCAGTTGCCTTTGAATTTCGGGTGATCCCTCTTGAGCATGTATGCTTCTGCTACTTGTTCTACATCAGACTTCTTCCGCAAACGGCGAAACGCTTTGACTCGGTGAGTTTCGCGGCATTCCGACTTCGATGCCCCGGTTGCCGAAATTCAGTTGCCTTTGAATTTCGGGTGATCCCTCTTGAGCATGTATGCTTCTGCTACTTGTTCTACATCAGACTTCCTTCCGCAAACGGCGAAACGCTTTGACTCGGTGAGTTTCGCGGCATTCCGACTTCGATGCCCCGGTTGCCGAAATTCAGTTGCCTTTGAATTTCGGGTGATCCCTCTTGAGCATGTATGCTTCTGCTACTTGTTCTACATCAGACTTCTTCCGCAAACGGCGAAACGCTTTGACTCGGTGAGTTTCGCGGCATTCCGACTTCGATGCCCCGGTTGCCGAAATTCAGTTGCCTTTGAATTTCGGGTGATCCCTCTTGAGCATGTATGCTTCTGCTACTTGTTCTACATCAGACTTCCTTCCGCAAACGGCGAAACGCTTTGACTCGGTGAGTTTCGCGGCATTCCGACTTCGATGCCCCGGTTGCCGAAATTCAGTTGCCTTTGAATTTCGGGTGATCCCTCTTGAGCATGTATGCTTCTGCTACTTGTTCTACATCAGACTTCCTTCCGCAAACGGCGAAACGCTTTGACTCGGTGAGTTTCGCGGCATTCCGACTTCGATGCCCCGGTTGCCGAAATTCAGTTGCCTTTGAATTTCGGGTGATCCCTCTTGAGCATGTATGCTTCTGCTACTTGTTCTACATCAGACTTCCTTCCGCAAACGGCGAAACGCTTTGACTCGGTGAGTTTCGCGGCATTCCGACTTCGATGCCCCGGTTGCCGAAATTCAGTTGCCTTTGAATTTCGGGTGATCCCTCTTGAGCATGTATGCTTCTGCTACTTGTTCTACATCAGACTTCCTTCCGCAAACGGCGAAACGCTTTGACTCGGTGAGTTTCGCGGCATTCCGACTTCGATGCCCCGGTTGCCGAAATTCAGTTGCCTTTGAATTTCGGGTGATCCCTCTTGAGCATGTATGCTTCTGCTACTTGTTCTACATCAGACTTCTTCCGCAAACGGCGAAACGCTTTGACTCGGTGAGTTTCGCGGCATTCCGACTTCGATGCCCCGGTTGCCGAAATTCAGTTGCCTTTGAATTTCGGGTGATCCCTCTTGAGCATGTATGCTTCTGCTACTTGTTCTACATCAGACTTCTTCCGCAAACGGCGAAACGCTTTGACTCGGTGAGTTTCGCGGCATTCCGACTTCGATGCCCCGGTTGCCGAAATTCAGTTGCCTTTGAATTTCGGGTGATCCCTCTTGAGCATGTATGCTTCTGCTACTTGTTCTACATCAGACTTCCTTCCGCAAACGGCGAAACGCTTTGACTCGGTGAGTTTCGCGGCATTCCGACTTCGATGCCCCGGTTGCCGAAATTCAGTTGCCTTTGAATTTCGGGTGATCCCTCTTGAGCATGTATGCTTCTGCTACTTGTTCTACATCAGACTTCCTTCCGCAAACGGCGAAACGCTTTGACTCGGTGAGTTTCGCGGCATTCCGACTTCGATGCCCCGGTTGCCGAAATTCAGTTGCCTTTGAATTTCGGGTGATCCCTCTTGAGCATGTATGCTTCTGCTACTTGTTCTACATCAGACTTCTTCCGCAAACGGCGAAACGCTTTGACTCGGTGAGTTTCGCGGCATTCCGACTTCGATGCCCCGGTTGCCGAAATTCAGTTGCCTTTGAATTTCGGGTGATCCCTCTTGAGCATGTATGCTTCTGCTACTTGTTCTACATCAGACTTCCTTCCGCAAACGGCGAAACGCTTTGACTCGGTGAGTTTCGCGGCATTCCGACTTCGATGCCCCGGTTGCCGAAATTCAGTTGCCTTTGAATTTCGGGTGATCCCTCTTGAGCATGTATGCTTCTGCTACTTGTTCTACATCAGACTTCTTCCGCAAACGGCGAAACGCTTTGACTCGGTGAGTTTCGCGGCATTCCGACTTCGATGCCCCGGTTGCCGAAATTCAGTTGCCTTTGAATTTCGGGTGATCCCTCTTGAGCATGTATGCTTCTGCTACTTGTTCTACATCAGACTTCCTTCCGCAAACGGCGAAACGCTTTGACTCGGTGAGTTTCGCGGCATTCCGACTTCGATGCCCCGGTTGCCGAAATTCAGTTGCCTTTGAATTTCGGGTGATCCCTCTTGAGCATGTATGCTTCTGCTACTTGTTCTACATCAGACTTCTTCCGCAAACGGCGAAACGCTTTGACTCGGTGAGTTTCGCGGCATTCCGACTTCGATGCCCCGGTTGCCGAAATTCAGTTGCCTTTGAATTTCGGGTGATCCCTCTTGAGCATGTATGCTTCTGCTACTTGTTCTACATCAGACTTCCTTCCGCAAACGGCGAAACGCTTTGACTCGGTGAGTTTCGCGGCATTCCGACTTCGATGCCCCGGTTGCCGAAATTCAGTTGCCTTTGAATTTCGGGTGATCCCTCTTGAGCATGTATGCTTCTGCTACTTGTTCTACATCAGACTTCCTTCCGCAAACGGCGAAACGCTTTGACTCGGTGAGTTTCGCGGCATTCCGACTTCGATGCCCCGGTTGCCGAAATTCAGTTGCCTTTGAATTTCGGGTGATCCCTCTTGAGCATGTATGCTTCTGCTACTTGTTCTACATCAGACTTCCTTCCGCAAACGGCGAAACGCTTTGACTCGGTGAGTTTCGCGGCATTCCGACTTCGATGCCCCGGTTGCCGAAATTCAGTTGCCTTTGAATTTCGGGTGATCCCTCTTGAGCATGTATGCTTCTGCTACTTGTTCTACATCAGACTTCCTTCCGCAAACGGCGAAACGCTTTGACTCGGTGAGTTTCGCGGCATTCCGACTTCGATGCCCCGGTTGCCGAAATTCAGTTGCCTTTGAATTTCGGGTGATCCCTCTTGAGCATGTATGCTTCTGCTACTTGTTCTACATCAGACTTCTTCCGCAAACGGCGAAACGCTTTGACTCGGTGAGTTTCGCGGCATTCCGACTTCGATGCCCCGGTTGCCGAAATTCAGTTGCCTTTGAATTTCGGGTGATCCCTCTTGAGCATGTATGCTTCTGCTACTTGTTCTACATCAGACTTCCTTCCGCAAACGGCGAAACGCTTTGACTCGGTGAGTTTCGCGGCATTCCGACTTCGATGCCCCGGTTGCCGAAATTCAGTTGCCTTTGAATTTCGGGTGATCCCTCTTGAGCATGTATGCTTCTGCTACTTGTTCTACATCAGACTTCTTCCGCAAACGGCGAAACGCTTTGACTCGGTGAGTTTCGCGGCATTCCGACTTCGATGCCCCGGTTGCCGAAATTCAGTTGCCTTTGAATTTCGGGTGATCCCTCTTGAGCATGTATGCTTCTGCTACTTGTTCTACATCAGACTTCCTTCCGCAAACGGCGAAACGCTTTGACTCGGTGAGTTTCGCGGCATTCCGACTTCGATGCCCCGGTTGCCGAAATTCAGTTGCCTTTGAATTTCGGGTGATCCCTCTTGAGCATGTATGCTTCTGCTACTTGTTCTACATCAGACTTCCTTCCGCAAACGGCGAAACGCTTTGACTCGGTGAGTTTCGCGGCATTCCGACTTCGATGCCCCGGTTGCCGAAATTCAGTTGCCTTTGAATTTCGGGTGATCCCTCTTGAGCATGTATGCTTCTGCTACTTGTTCTACATCAGACTTCCTTCCGCAAACGGCGAAACGCTTTGACTCGGTGAGTTTCGCGGCATTCCGACTTCGATGCCCCGGTTGCCGAAATTCAGTTGCCTTTGAATTTCGGGTGATCCCTCTTGAGCATGTATGCTTCTGCTACTTGTTCTACATCAGACTTCCTTCCGCAAACGGCGAAACGCTTTGACTCGGTGAGTTTCGCGGCATTCCGACTTCGATGCCCCGGTTGCCGAAATTCAGTTGCCTTTGAATTTCGGGTGATCCCTCTTGAGCATGTATGCTTCTGCTACTTGTTCTACATCAGACTTCCTTCCGCAAACGGCGAAACGCTTTGACTCGGTGAGTTTCGCGGCATTCCGACTTCGATGCCCCGGTTGCCGAAATTCAGTTGCCTTTGAATTTCGGGTGATCCCTCTTGAGCATGTATGCTTCTGCTACTTGTTCTACATCAGACTTCTTCCGCAAACGGCGAAACGCTTTGACTCGGTGAGTTTCGCGGCATTCCGACTTCGATGCCCCGGTTGCCGAAATTCAGTTGCCTTTGAATTTCGGGTGATCCCTCTTGAGCATGTATGCTTCTGCTACTTGTTCTACATCAGACTTCCTTCCGCAAACGGCGAAACGCTTTGACTCGGTGAGTTTCGCGGCATTCCGACTTCGATGCCCCGGTTGCCGAAATTCAGTTGCCTTTGAATTTCGGGTGATCCCTCTTGAGCATGTATGCTTCTGCTACTTGTTCTACATCAGACTTCCTTCCGCAAACGGCGAAACGCTTTGACTCGGTGAGTTTCGCGGCATTCCGACTTCGATGCCCCGGTTGCCGAAATTCAGTTGCCTTTGAATTTCGGGTGATCCCTCTTGAGCATGTATGCTTCTGCTACTTGTTCTACATCAGACTTCTTCCGCAAACGGCGAAACGCTTTGACTCGGTGAGTTTCGCGGCATTCCGACTTCGATGCCCCGGTTGCCGAAATTCAGTTGCCTTTGAATTTCGGGTGATCCCTCTTGAGCATGTATGCTTCTGCTACTTGTTCTACATCAGACTTCCTTCCGCAAACGGCGAAACGCTTTGACTCGGTGAGTTTCGCGGCATTCCGACTTCGATGCCCCGGTTGCCGAAATTCAGTTGCCTTTGAATTTCGGGTGATCCCTCTTGAGCATGTATGCTTCTGCTACTTGTTCTACATCAGACTTCTTCCGCAAACGGCGAAACGCTTTGACTCGGTGAGTTTCGCGGCATTCCGACTTCGATGCCCCGGTTGCCGAAATTCAGTTGCCTTTGAATTTCGGGTGATCCCTCTTGAGCATGTATGCTTCTGCTACTTGTTCTACATCAGACTTCCTTCCGCAAACGGCGAAACGCTTTGACTCGGTGAGTTTCGCGGCATTCCGACTTCGATGCCCCGGTTGCCGAAATTCAGTTGCCTTTGAATTTCGGGTGATCCCTCTTGAGCATGTATGCTTCTGCTACTTGTTCTACATCAGACTTCCTTCCGCAAACGGCGAAACGCTTTGACTCGGTGAGTTTCGCGGCATTCCGACTTCGATGCCCCGGTTGCCGAAATTCAGTTGCCTTTGAATTTCGGGTGATCCCTCTTGAGCATGTATGCTTCTGCTACTTGTTCTACATCAGACTTCTTCCGCAAACGGCGAAACGCTTTGACTCGGTGAGTTTCGCGGCATTCCGACTTCGATGCCCCGGTTGCCGAAATTCAGTTGCCTTTGAATTTCGGGTGATCCCTCTTGAGCATGTATGCTTCTGCTACTTGTTCTACATCAGACTTCCTTCCGCAAACGGCGAAACGCTTTGACTCGGTGAGTTTCGCGGCATTCCGACTTCGATGCCCCGGTTGCCGAAATTCAGTTGCCTTTGAATTTCGGGTGATCCCTCTTGAGCATGTATGCTTCTGCTACTTGTTCTACATCAGACTTCCTTCCGCAAACGGCGAAACGCTTTGACTCGGTGAGTTTCGCGGCATTCCGACTTCGATGCCCCGGTTGCCGAAATTCAGTTGCCTTTGAATTTCGGGTGATCCCTCTTGAGCATGTATGCTTCTGCTACTTGTTCTACATCAGACTTCTTCCGCAAACGGCGAAACGCTTTGACTCGGTGAGTTTCGCGGCATTCCGACTTCGATGCCCCGGTTGCCGAAATTCAGTTGCCTTTGAATTTCGGGTGATCCCTCTTGAGCATGTATGCTTCTGCTACTTGTTCTACATCAGACTTCCTTCCGCAAACGGCGAAACGCTTTGACTCGGTGAGTTTCGCGGCATTCCGACTTCGATGCCCCGGTTGCCGAAATTCAGTTGCCTTTGAATTTCGGGTGATCCCTCTTGAGCATGTATGCTTCTGCTACTTGTTCTACATCAGACTTCTTCCGCAAACGGCGAAACGCTTTGACTCGGTGAGTTTCGCGGCATTCCGACTTCGATGCCCCGGTTGCCGAAATTCAGTTGCCTTTGAATTTCGGGTGATCCCTCTTGAGCATGTATGCTTCTGCTACTTGTTCTACATCAGACTTCCTTCCGCAAACGGCGAAACGCTTTGACTCGGTGAGTTTCGCGGCATTCCGACTTCGATGCCCCGGTTGCCGAAATTCAGTTGCCTTTGAATTTCGGGTGATCCCTCTTGAGCATGTATGCTTCTGCTACTTGTTCTACATCAGACTTCTTCCGCAAACGGCGAAACGCTTTGACTCGGTGAGTTTCGCGGCATTCCGACTTCGATGCCCCGGTTGCCGAAATTCAGTTGCCTTTGAATTTCGGGTGATCCCTCTTGAGCATGTATGCTTCTGCTACTTGTTCTACATCAGACTTCTTCCGCAAACGGCGAAACGCTTTGACTCGGTGAGTTTCGCGGCATTCCGACTTCGATGCCCCGGTTGCCGAAATTCAGTTGCCTTTGAATTTCGGGTGATCCCTCTTGAGCATGTATGCTTCTGCTACTTGTTCTACATCAGACTTCCTTCCGCAAACGGCGAAACGCTTTGACTCGGTGAGTTTCGCGGCATTCCGACTTCGATGCCCCGGTTGCCGAAATTCAGTTGCCTTTGAATTTCGGGTGATCCCTCTTGAGCATGTATGCTTCTGCTACTTGTTCTACATCAGACTTCTTCCGCAAACGGCGAAACGCTTTGACTCGGTGAGTTTCGCGGCATTCCGACTTCGATGCCCCGGTTGCCGAAATTCAGTTGCCTTTGAATTTCGGGTGATCCCTCTTGAGCATGTATGCTTCTGCTACTTGTTCTACATCAGACTTCTTCCGCAAACGGCGAAACGCTTTGACTCGGTGAGTTTCGCGGCATTCCGACTTCGATGCCCCGGTTGCCGAAATTCAGTTGCCTTTGAATTTCGGGTGATCCCTCTTGAGCATGTATGCTTCTGCTACTTGTTCTACATCAGACTTCCTTCCGCAAACGGCGAAACGCTTTGACTCGGTGAGTTTCGCGGCATTCCGACTTCGATGCCCCGGTTGCCGAAATTCAGTTGCCTTTGAATTTCGGGTGATCCCTCTTGAGCATGTATGCTTCTGCTACTTGTTCTACATCAGACTTCCTTCCGCAAACGGCGAAACGCTTTGACTCGGTGAGTTTCGCGGCATTCCGACTTCGATGCCCCGGTTGCCGAAATTCAGTTGCCTTTGAATTTCGGGTGATCCCTCTTGAGCATGTATGCTTCTGCTACTTGTTCTACATCAGACTTCTTCCGCAAACGGCGAAACGCTTTGACTCGGTGAGTTTCGCGGCATTCCGACTTCGATGCCCCGGTTGCCGAAATTCAGTTGCCTTTGAATTTCGGGTGATCCCTCTTGAGCATGTATGCTTCTGCTACTTGTTCTACATCAGACTTCTTCCGCAAACGGCGAAACGCTTTGACTCGGTGAGTTTCGCGGCATTCCGACTTCGATGCCCCGGTTGCCGAAATTCAGTTGCCTTTGAATTTCGGGTGATCCCTCTTGAGCATGTATGCTTCTGCTACTTGTTCTACATCAGACTTCTTCCGCAAACGGCGAAACGCTTTGACTCGGTGAGTTTCGCGGCATTCCGACTTCGATGCCCCGGTTGCCGAAATTCAGTTGCCTTTGAATTTCGGGTGATCCCTCTTGAGCATGTATGCTTCTGCTACTTGTTCTACATCAGACTTCCTTCCGCAAACGGCGAAACGCTTTGACTCGGTGAGTTTCGCGGCATTCCGACTTCGATGCCCCGGTTGCCGAAATTCAGTTGCCTTTGAATTTCGGGTGATCCCTCTTGAGCATGTATGCTTCTGCTACTTGTTCTACATCAGACTTCCTTCCGCAAACGGCGAAACGCTTTGACTCGGTGAGTTTCGCGGCATTCCGACTTCGATGCCCCGGTTGCCGAAATTCAGTTGCCTTTGAATTTCGGGTGATCCCTCTTGAGCATGTATGCTTCTGCTACTTGTTCTACATCAGACTTCCTTCCGCAAACGGCGAAACGCTTTGACTCGGTGAGTTTCGCGGCATTCCGACTTCGATGCCCCGGTTGCCGAAATTCAGTTGCCTTTGAATTTCGGGTGATCCCTCTTGAGCATGTATGCTTCTGCTACTTGTTCTACATCAGACTTCTTCCGCAAACGGCGAAACGCTTTGACTCGGTGAGTTTCGCGGCATTCCGACTTCGATGCCCCGGTTGCCGAAATTCAGTTGCCTTTGAATTTCGGGTGATCCCTCTTGAGCATGTATGCTTCTGCTACTTGTTCTACATCAGACTTCTTCTTCCGCAAACGGCGAAACGCTTTGACTCGGTGAGTTTCGCGGCATTCCGACTTCGATGCCCCGGTTGCCGAAATTCAGTTGCCTTTGAATTTCGGGTGATCCCTCTTGAGCATGTATGCTTCTGCTACTTGTTCTACATCAGACTTCTTCCGCAAACGGCGAAACGCTTTGACTCGGTGAGTTTCGCGGCATTCCGACTTCGATGCCCCGGTTGCCGAAATTCAGTTGCCTTTGAATTTCGGGTGATCCCTCTTGAGCATGTATGCTTCTGCTACTTGTTCTACATCAGACTTCTTCCGCAAACGGCGAAACGCTTTGACTCGGTGAGTTTCGCGGCATTCCGACTTCGATGCCCCGGTTGCCGAAATTCAGTTGCCTTTGAATTTCGGGTGATCCCTCTTGAGCATGTATGCTTCTGCTACTTGTTCTACATCAGACTTCTTCCGCAAACGGCGAAACGCTTTGACTCGGTGAGTTTCGCGGCATTCCGACTTCGATGCCCCGGTTGCCGAAATTCAGTTGCCTTTGAATTTCGGGTGATCCCTCTTGAGCATGTATGCTTCTGCTACTTGTTCTACATCAGACTTCCTTCCGCAAACGGCGAAACGCTTTGACTCGGTGAGTTTCGCGGCATTCCGACTTCGATGCCCCGGTTGCCGAAATTCAGTTGCCTTTGAATTTCGGGTGATCCCTCTTGAGCATGTATGCTTCTGCTACTTGTTCTACATCAGACTTCCTTCCGCAAACGGCGAAACGCTTTGACTCGGTGAGTTTCGCGGCATTCCGACTTCGATGCCCCGGTTGCCGAAATTCAGTTGCCTTTGAATTTCGGGTGATCCCTCTTGAGCATGTATGCTTCTGCTACTTGTTCTACATCAGACTTCTTCCGCAAACGGCGAAACGCTTTGACTCGGTGAGTTTCGCGGCATTCCGACTTCGATGCCCCGGTTGCCGAAATTCAGTTGCCTTTGAATTTCGGGTGATCCCTCTTGAGCATGTATGCTTCTGCTACTTGTTCTACATCAGACTTCTTCCGCAAACGGCGAAACGCTTTGACTCGGTGAGTTTCGCGGCATTCCGACTTCGATGCCCCGGTTGCCGAAATTCAGTTGCCTTTGAATTTCGGGTGATCCCTCTTGAGCATGTATGCTTCTGCTACTTGTTCTACATCAGACTTCCTTCCGCAAACGGCGAAACGCTTTGACTCGGTGAGTTTCGCGGCATTCCGACTTCGATGCCCCGGTTGCCGAAATTCAGTTGCCTTTGAATTTCGGGTGATCCCTCTTGAGCATGTATGCTTCTGCTACTTGTTCTACATCAGACTTCTTCCGCAAACGGCGAAACGCTTTGACTCGGTGAGTTTCGCGGCATTCCGACTTCGATGCCCCGGTTGCCGAAATTCAGTTGCCTTTGAATTTCGGGTGATCCCTCTTGAGCATGTATGCTTCTGCTACTTGTTCTACATCAGACTTCCTTCCGCAAACGGCGAAACGCTTTGACTCGGTGAGTTTCGCGGCATTCCGACTTCGATGCCCCGGTTGCCGAAATTCAGTTGCCTTTGAATTTCGGGTGATCCCTCTTGAGCATGTATGCTTCTGCTACTTGTTCTACATCAGACTTCCTTCCGCAAACGGCGAAACGCTTTGACTCGGTGAGTTTCGCGGCATTCCGACTTCGATGCCCCGGTTGCCGAAATTCAGTTGCCTTTGAATTTCGGGTGATCCCTCTTGAGCATGTATGCTTCTGCTACTTGTTCTACATCAGACTTCTTCCGCAAACGGCGAAACGCTTTGACTCGGTGAGTTTCGCGGCATTCCGACTTCGATGCCCCGGTTGCCGAAATTCAGTTGCCTTTGAATTTCGGGTGATCCCTCTTGAGCATGTATGCTTCTGCTACTTGTTCTACATCAGACTTCCTTCCGCAAACGGCGAAACGCTTTGACTCGGTGAGTTTCGCGGCATTCCGACTTCGATGCCCCGGTTGCCGAAATTCAGTTGCCTTTGAATTTCGGGTGATCCCTCTTGAGCATGTATGCTTCTGCTACTTGTTCTACATCAGACTTCCTTCCGCAAACGGCGAAACGCTTTGACTCGGTGAGTTTCGCGGCATTCCGACTTCGATGCCCCGGTTGCCGAAATTCAGTTGCCTTTGAATTTCGGGTGATCCCTCTTGAGCATGTATGCTTCTGCTACTTGTTCTACATCAGACTTCTTCCGCAAACGGCGAAACGCTTTGACTCGGTGAGTTTCGCGGCATTCCGACTTCGATGCCCCGGTTGCCGAAATTCAGTTGCCTTTGAATTTCGGGTGATCCCTCTTGAGCATGTATGCTTCTGCTACTTGTTCTACATCAGACTTCTTCCGCAAACGGCGAAACGCTTTGACTCGGTGAGTTTCGCGGCATTCCGACTTCGATGCCCCGGTTGCCGAAATTCAGTTGCCTTTGAATTTCGGGTGATCCCTCTTGAGCATGTATGCTTCTGCTACTTGTTCTACATCAGACTTCCTTCCGCAAACGGCGAAACGCTTTGACTCGGTGAGTTTCGCGGCATTCCGACTTCGATGCCCCGGTTGCCGAAATTCAGTTGCCTTTGAATTTCGGGTGATCCCTCTTGAGCATGTATGCTTCTGCTACTTGTTCTACATCAGACTTCCTTCCGCAAACGGCGAAACGCTTTGACTCGGTGAGTTTCGCGGCATTCCGACTTCGATGCCCCGGTTGCCGAAATTCAGTTGCCTTTGAATTTCGGGTGATCCCTCTTGAGCATGTATGCTTCTGCTACTTGTTCTACATCAGACTTCTTCCGCAAACGGCGAAACGCTTTGACTCGGTGAGTTTCGCGGCATTCCGACTTCGATGCCCCGGTTGCCGAAATTCAGTTGCCTTTGAATTTCGGGTGATCCCTCTTGAGCATGTATGCTTCTGCTACTTGTTCTACATCAGACTTCTTCCGCAAACGGCGAAACGCTTTGACTCGGTGAGTTTCGCGGCATTCCGACTTCGATGCCCCGGTTGCCGAAATTCAGTTGCCTTTGAATTTCGGGTGATCCCTCTTGAGCATGTATGCTTCTGCTACTTGTTCTACATCAGACTTCCTTCCGCAAACGGCGAAACGCTTTGACTCGGTGAGTTTCGCGGCATTCCGACTTCGATGCCCCGGTTGCCGAAATTCAGTTGCCTTTGAATTTCGGGTGATCCCTCTTGAGCATGTATGCTTCTGCTACTTGTTCTACATCAGACTTCCTTCCGCAAACGGCGAAACGCTTTGACTCGGTGAGTTTCGCGGCATTCCGACTTCGATGCCCCGGTTGCCGAAATTCAGTTGCCTTTGAATTTCGGGTGATCCCTCTTGAGCATGTATGCTTCTGCTACTTGTTCTACATCAGACTTCTTCCGCAAACGGCGAAACGCTTTGACTCGGTGAGTTTCGCGGCATTCCGACTTCGATGCCCCGGTTGCCGAAATTCAGTTGCCTTTGAATTTCGGGTGATCCCTCTTGAGCATGTATGCTTCTGCTACTTGTTCTACATCAGACTTCCTTCCGCAAACGGCGAAACGCTTTGACTCGGTGAGTTTCGCGGCATTCCGACTTCGATGCCCCGGTTGCCGAAATTCAGTTGCCTTTGAATTTCGGGTGATCCCTCTTGAGCATGTATGCTTCTGCTACTTGTTCTACATCAGACTTCCTTCCGCAAACGGCGAAACGCTTTGACTCGGTGAGTTTCGCGGCATTCCGACTTCGATGCCCCGGTTGCCGAAATTCAGTTGCCTTTGAATTTCGGGTGATCCCTCTTGAGCATGTATGCTTCTGCTACTTGTTCTACATCAGACTTCTTCCGCAAACGGCGAAACGCTTTGACTCGGTGAGTTTCGCGGCATTCCGACTTCGATGCCCCGGTTGCCGAAATTCAGTTGCCTTTGAATTTCGGGTGATCCCTCTTGAGCATGTATGCTTCTGCTACTTGTTCTACATCAGACTTCTTCCGCAAACGGCGAAACGCTTTGACTCGGTGAGTTTCGCGGCATTCCGACTTCGATGCCCCGGTTGCCGAAATTCAGTTGCCTTTGAATTTCGGGTGATCCCTCTTGAGCATGTATGCTTCTGCTACTTGTTCTACATCAGACTTCTTCCGCAAACGGCGAAACGCTTTGACTCGGTGAGTTTCGCGGCATTCCGACTTCGATGCCCCGGTTGCCGAAATTCAGTTGCCTTTGAATTTCGGGTGATCCCTCTTGAGCATGTATGCTTCTGCTACTTGTTCTACATCAGACTTCTTCCGCAAACGGCGAAACGCTTTGACTCGGTGAGTTTCGCGGCATTCCGACTTCGATGCCCCGGTTGCCGAAATTCAGTTGCCTTTGAATTTCGGGTGATCCCTCTTGAGCATGTATGCTTCTGCTACTTGTTCTACATCAGACTTCTTCCGCAAACGGCGAAACGCTTTGACTCGGTGAGTTTCGCGGCATTCCGACTTCGATGCCCCGGTTGCCGAAATTCAGTTGCCTTTGAATTTCGGGTGATCCCTCTTGAGCATGTATGCTTCTGCTACTTGTTCTACATCAGACTTCTTCCGCAAACGGCGAAACGCTTTGACTCGGTGAGTTTCGCGGCATTCCGACTTCGATGCCCCGGTTGCCGAAATTCAGTTGCCTTTGAATTTCGGGTGATCCCTCTTGAGCATGTATGCTTCTGCTACTTGTTCTACATCAGACTTCCTTCCGCAAACGGCGAAACGCTTTGACTCGGTGAGTTTCGCGGCATTCCGACTTCGATGCCCCGGTTGCCGAAATTCAGTTGCCTTTGAATTTCGGGTGATCCCTCTTGAGCATGTATGCTTCTGCTACTTGTTCTACATCAGACTTCCTTCCGCAAACGGCGAAACGCTTTGACTCGGTGAGTTTCGCGGCATTCCGACTTCGATGCCCCGGTTGCCGAAATTCAGTTGCCTTTGAATTTCGGGTGATCCCTCTTGAGCATGTATGCTTCTGCTACTTGTTCTACATCAGACTTCTTCCGCAAACGGCGAAACGCTTTGACTCGGTGAGTTTCGCGGCATTCCGACTTCGATGCCCCGGTTGCCGAAATTCAGTTGCCTTTGAATTTCGGGTGATCCCTCTTGAGCATGTATGCTTCTGCTACTTGTTCTACATCAGACTTCCTTCCGCAAACGGCGAAACGCTTTGACTCGGTGAGTTTCGCGGCATTCCGACTTCGATGCCCCGGTTGCCGAAATTCAGTTGCCTTTGAATTTCGGGTGATCCCTCTTGAGCATGTATGCTTCTGCTACTTGTTCTACATCAGACTTCTTCCGCAAACGGCGAAACGCTTTGACTCGGTGAGTTTCGCGGCATTCCGACTTCGATGCCCCGGTTGCCGAAATTCAGTTGCCTTTGAATTTCGGGTGATCCCTCTTGAGCATGTATGCTTCTGCTACTTGTTCTACATCAGACTTCCTTCCGCAAACGGCGAAACGCTTTGACTCGGTGAGTTTCGCGGCATTCCGACTTCGATGCCCCGGTTGCCGAAATTCAGTTGCCTTTGAATTTCGGGTGATCCCTCTTGAGCATGTATGCTTCTGCTACTTGTTCTACATCAGACTTCTTCCGCAAACGGCGAAACGCTTTGACTCGGTGAGTTTCGCGGCATTCCGACTTCGATGCCCCGGTTGCCGAAATTCAGTTGCCTTTGAATTTCGGGTGATCCCTCTTGAGCATGTATGCTTCTGCTACTTGTTCTACATCAGACTTCCTTCCGCAAACGGCGAAACGCTTTGACTCGGTGAGTTTCGCGGCATTCCGACTTCGATGCCCCGGTTGCCGAAATTCAGTTGCCTTTGAATTTCGGGTGATCCCTCTTGAGCATGTATGCTTCTGCTACTTGTTCTACATCAGACTTCCTTCCGCAAACGGCGAAACGCTTTGACTCGGTGAGTTTCGCGGCATTCCGACTTCGATGCCCCGGTTGCCGAAATTCAGTTGCCTTTGAATTTCGGGTGATCCCTCTTGAGCATGTATGCTTCTGCTACTTGTTCTACATCAGACTTCTTCCGCAAACGGCGAAACGCTTTGACTCGGTGAGTTTCGCGGCATTCCGACTTCGATGCCCCGGTTGCCGAAATTCAGTTGCCTTTGAATTTCGGGTGATCCCTCTTGAGCATGTATGCTTCTGCTACTTGTTCTACATCAGACTTCCTTCCGCAAACGGCGAAACGCTTTGACTCGGTGAGTTTCGCGGCATTCCGACTTCGATGCCCCGGTTGCCGAAATTCAGTTGCCTTTGAATTTCGGGTGATCCCTCTTGAGCATGTATGCTTCTGCTACTTGTTCTACATCAGACTTCCTTCCGCAAACGGCGAAACGCTTTGACTCGGTGAGTTTCGCGGCATTCCGACTTCGATGCCCCGGTTGCCGAAATTCAGTTGCCTTTGAATTTCGGGTGATCCCTCTTGAGCATGTATGCTTCTGCTACTTGTTCTACATCAGACTTCTTCCGCAAACGGCGAAACGCTTTGACTCGGTGAGTTTCGCGGCATTCCGACTTCGATGCCCCGGTTGCCGAAATTCAGTTGCCTTTGAATTTCGGGTGATCCCTCTTGAGCATGTATGCTTCTGCTACTTGTTCTACATCAGACTTCCTTCCGCAAACGGCGAAACGCTTTGACTCGGTGAGTTTCGCGGCATTCCGACTTCGATGCCCCGGTTGCCGAAATTCAGTTGCCTTTGAATTTCGGGTGATCCCTCTTGAGCATGTATGCTTCTGCTACTTGTTCTACATCAGACTTCCTTCCGCAAACGGCGAAACGCTTTGACTCGGTGAGTTTCGCGGCATTCCGACTTCGATGCCCCGGTTGCCGAAATTCAGTTGCCTTTGAATTTCGGGTGATCCCTCTTGAGCATGTATGCTTCTGCTACTTGTTCTACATCAGACTTCTTCCGCAAACGGCGAAACGCTTTGACTCGGTGAGTTTCGCGGCATTCCGACTTCGATGCCCCGGTTGCCGAAATTCAGTTGCCTTTGAATTTCGGGTGATCCCTCTTGAGCATGTATGCTTCTGCTACTTGTTCTACATCAGACTTCCTTCCGCAAACGGCGAAACGCTTTGACTCGGTGAGTTTCGCGGCATTCCGACTTCGATGCCCCGGTTGCCGAAATTCAGTTGCCTTTGAATTTCGGGTGATCCCTCTTGAGCATGTATGCTTCTGCTACTTGTTCTACATCAGACTTCCTTCCGCAAACGGCGAAACGCTTTGACTCGGTGAGTTTCGCGGCATTCCGACTTCGATGCCCCGGTTGCCGAAATTCAGTTGCCTTTGAATTTCGGGTGATCCCTCTTGAGCATGTATGCTTCTGCTACTTGTTCTACATCAGACTTCTTCCGCAAACGGCGAAACGCTTTGACTCGGTGAGTTTCGCGGCATTCCGACTTCGATGCCCCGGTTGCCGAAATTCAGTTGCCTTTGAATTTCGGGTGATCCCTCTTGAGCATGTATGCTTCTGCTACTTGTTCTACATCAGACTTCCTTCCGCAAACGGCGAAACGCTTTGACTCGGTGAGTTTCGCGGCATTCCGACTTCGATGCCCCGGTTGCCGAAATTCAGTTGCCTTTGAATTTCGGGTGATCCCTCTTGAGCATGTATGCTTCTGCTACTTGTTCTACATCAGACTTCCTTCCGCAAACGGCGAAACGCTTTGACTCGGTGAGTTTCGCGGCATTCCGACTTCGATGCCCCGGTTGCCGAAATTCAGTTGCCTTTGAATTTCGGGTGATCCCTCTTGAGCATGTATGCTTCTGCTACTTGTTCTACATCAGACTTCCTTCCGCAAACGGCGAAACGCTTTGACTCGGTGAGTTTCGCGGCATTCCGACTTCGATGCCCCGGTTGCCGAAATTCAGTTGCCTTTGAATTTCGGGTGATCCCTCTTGAGCATGTATGCTTCTGCTACTTGTTCTACATCAGACTTCTTCCGCAAACGGCGAAACGCTTTGACTCGGTGAGTTTCGCGGCATTCCGACTTCGATGCCCCGGTTGCCGAAATTCAGTTGCCTTTGAATTTCGGGTGATCCCTCTTGAGCATGTATGCTTCTGCTACTTGTTCTACATCAGACTTCTTCCGCAAACGGCGAAACGCTTTGACTCGGTGAGTTTCGCGGCATTCCGACTTCGATGCCCCGGTTGCCGAAATTCAGTTGCCTTTGAATTTCGGGTGATCCCTCTTGAGCATGTATGCTTCTGCTACTTGTTCTACATCAGACTTCCTTCCGCAAACGGCGAAACGCTTTGACTCGGTGAGTTTCGCGGCATTCCGACTTCGATGCCCCGGTTGCCGAAATTCAGTTGCCTTTGAATTTCGGGTGATCCCTCTTGAGCATGTATGCTTCTGCTACTTGTTCTACATCAGACTTTCTTCCGCAAACGGCGAAACGCTTTGACTCGGTGAGTTTCGCGGCATTCCGACTTCGATGCCCCGGTTGCCGAAATTCAGTTGCCTTTGAATTTCGGGTGATCCCTCTTGAGCATGTATGCTTCTGCTACTTGTTCTACATCAGACTTCTTCCGCAAACGGCGAAACGCTTTGACTCGGTGAGTTTCGCGGCATTCCGACTTCGATGCCCCGGTTGCCGAAATTCAGTTGCCTTTGAATTTCGGGTGATCCCTCTTGAGCATGTATGCTTCTGCTACTTGTTCTACATCAGACTTCCTTCCGCAAACGGCGAAACGCTTTGACTCGGTGAGTTTCGCGGCATTCCGACTTCGATGCCCCGGTTGCCGAAATTCAGTTGCCTTTGAATTTCGGGTGATCCCTCTTGAGCATGTATGCTTCTGCTACTTGTTCTACATCAGACTTCTTCCGCAAACGGCGAAACGCTTTGACTCGGTGAGTTTCGCGGCATTCCGACTTCGATGCCCCGGTTGCCGAAATTCAGTTGCCTTTGAATTTCGGGTGATCCCTCTTGAGCATGTATGCTTCTGCTACTTGTTCTACATCAGACTTCTTCCGCAAACGGCGAAACGCTTTGACTCGGTGAGTTTCGCGGCATTCCGACTTCGATGCCCCGGTTGCCGAAATTCAGTTGCCTTTGAATTTCGGGTGATCCCTCTTGAGCATGTATGCTTCTGCTACTTGTTCTACATCAGACTTCCTTCCGCAAACGGCGAAACGCTTTGACTCGGTGAGTTTCGCGGCATTCCGACTTCGATGCCCCGGTTGCCGAAATTCAGTTGCCTTTGAATTTCGGGTGATCCCTCTTGAGCATGTATGCTTCTGCTACTTGTTCTACATCAGACTTCCTTCCGCAAACGGCGAAACGCTTTGACTCGGTGAGTTTCGCGGCATTCCGACTTCGATGCCCCGGTTGCCGAAATTCAGTTGCCTTTGAATTTCGGGTGATCCCTCTTGAGCATGTATGCTTCTGCTACTTGTTCTACATCAGACTTCCTTCCGCAAACGGCGAAACGCTTTGACTCGGTGAGTTTCGCGGCATTCCGACTTCGATGCCCCGGTTGCCGAAATTCAGTTGCCTTTGAATTTCGGGTGATCCCTCTTGAGCATGTATGCTTCTGCTACTTGTTCTACATCAGACTTCCTTCCGCAAACGGCGAAACGCTTTGACTCGGTGAGTTTCGCGGCATTCCGACTTCGATGCCCCGGTTGCCGAAATTCAGTTGCCTTTGAATTTCGGGTGATCCCTCTTGAGCATGTATGCTTCTGCTACTTGTTCTACATCAGACTTCCTTCCGCAAACGGCGAAACGCTTTGACTCGGTGAGTTTCGCGGCATTCCGACTTCGATGCCCCGGTTGCCGAAATTCAGTTGCCTTTGAATTTCGGGTGATCCCTCTTGAGCATGTATGCTTCTGCTACTTGTTCTACATCAGACTTCTTCCGCAAACGGCGAAACGCTTTGACTCGGTGAGTTTCGCGGCATTCCGACTTCGATGCCCCGGTTGCCGAAATTCAGTTGCCTTTGAATTTCGGGTGATCCCTCTTGAGCATGTATGCTTCTGCTACTTGTTCTACATCAGACTTCTTCCGCAAACGGCGAAACGCTTTGACTCGGTGAGTTTCGCGGCATTCCGACTTCGATGCCCCGGTTGCCGAAATTCAGTTGCCTTTGAATTTCGGGTGATCCCTCTTGAGCATGTATGCTTCTGCTACTTGTTCTACATCAGACTTCCTTCCGCAAACGGCGAAACGCTTTGACTCGGTGAGTTTCGCGGCATTCCGACTTCGATGCCCCGGTTGCCGAAATTCAGTTGCCTTTGAATTTCGGGTGATCCCTCTTGAGCATGTATGCTTCTGCTACTTGTTCTACATCAGACTTCTTCCGCAAACGGCGAAACGCTTTGACTCGGTGAGTTTCGCGGCATTCCGACTTCGATGCCCCGGTTGCCGAAATTCAGTTGCCTTTGAATTTCGGGTGATCCCTCTTGAGCATGTATGCTTCTGCTACTTGTTCTACATCAGACTTCCTTCCGCAAACGGCGAAACGCTTTGACTCGGTGAGTTTCGCGGCATTCCGACTTCGATGCCCCGGTTGCCGAAATTCAGTTGCCTTTGAATTTCGGGTGATCCCTCTTGAGCATGTATGCTTCTGCTACTTGTTCTACATCAGACTTCTTCCGCAAACGGCGAAACGCTTTGACTCGGTGAGTTTCGCGGCATTCCGACTTCGATGCCCCGGTTGCCGAAATTCAGTTGCCTTTGAATTTCGGGTGATCCCTCTTGAGCATGTATGCTTCTGCTACTTGTTCTACATCAGACTTCTTCCGCAAACGGCGAAACGCTTTGACTCGGTGAGTTTCGCGGCATTCCGACTTCGATGCCCCGGTTGCCGAAATTCAGTTGCCTTTGAATTTCGGGTGATCCCTCTTGAGCATGTATGCTTCTGCTACTTGTTCTACATCAGACTTCCTTCCGCAAACGGCGAAACGCTTTGACTCGGTGAGTTTCGCGGCATTCCGACTTCGATGCCCCGGTTGCCGAAATTCAGTTGCCTTTGAATTTCGGGTGATCCCTCTTGAGCATGTATGCTTCTGCTACTTGTTCTACATCAGACTTCTTCCGCAAACGGCGAAACGCTTTGACTCGGTGAGTTTCGCGGCATTCCGACTTCGATGCCCCGGTTGCCGAAATTCAGTTGCCTTTGAATTTCGGGTGATCCCTCTTGAGCATGTATGCTTCTGCTACTTGTTCTACATCAGACTTCTTCCGCAAACGGCGAAACGCTTTGACTCGGTGAGTTTCGCGGCATTCCGACTTCGATGCCCCGGTTGCCGAAATTCAGTTGCCTTTGAATTTCGGGTGATCCCTCTTGAGCATGTATGCTTCTGCTACTTGTTCTACATCAGACTTCCTTCCGCAAACGGCGAAACGCTTTGACTCGGTGAGTTTCGCGGCATTCCGACTTCGATGCCCCGGTTGCCGAAATTCAGTTGCCTTTGAATTTCGGGTGATCCCTCTTGAGCATGTATGCTTCTGCTACTTGTTCTACATCAGACTTCTTCCGCAAACGGCGAAACGCTTTGACTCGGTGAGTTTCGCGGCATTCCGACTTCGATGCCCCGGTTGCCGAAATTCAGTTGCCTTTGAATTTCGGGTGATCCCTCTTGAGCATGTATGCTTCTGCTACTTGTTCTACATCAGACTTCCTTCCGCAAACGGCGAAACGCTTTGACTCGGTGAGTTTCGCGGCATTCCGACTTCGATGCCCCGGTTGCCGAAATTCAGTTGCCTTTGAATTTCGGGTGATCCCTCTTGAGCATGTATGCTTCTGCTACTTGTTCTACATCAGACTTCTTCCGCAAACGGCGAAACGCTTTGACTCGGTGAGTTTCGCGGCATTCCGACTTCGATGCCCCGGTTGCCGAAATTCAGTTGCCTTTGAATTTCGGGTGATCCCTCTTGAGCATGTATGCTTCTGCTACTTGTTCTACATCAGACTTCCTTCCGCAAACGGCGAAACGCTTTGACTCGGTGAGTTTCGCGGCATTCCGACTTCGATGCCCCGGTTGCCGAAATTCAGTTGCCTTTGAATTTCGGGTGATCCCTCTTGAGCATGTATGCTTCTGCTACTTGTTCTACATCAGACTTCTTCCGCAAACGGCGAAACGCTTTGACTCGGTGAGTTTCGCGGCATTCCGACTTCGATGCCCCGGTTGCCGAAATTCAGTTGCCTTTGAATTTCGGGTGATCCCTCTTGAGCATGTATGCTTCTGCTACTTGTTCTACATCAGACTTCCTTCCGCAAACGGCGAAACGCTTTGACTCGGTGAGTTTCGCGGCATTCCGACTTCGATGCCCCGGTTGCCGAAATTCAGTTGCCTTTGAATTTCGGGTGATCCCTCTTGAGCATGTATGCTTCTGCTACTTGTTCTACATCAGACTTCCTTCCGCAAACGGCGAAACGCTTTGACTCGGTGAGTTTCGCGGCATTCCGACTTCGATGCCCCGGTTGCCGAAATTCAGTTGCCTTTGAATTTCGGGTGATCCCTCTTGAGCATGTATGCTTCTGCTACTTGTTCTACATCAGACTTCCTTCCGCAAACGGCGAAACGCTTTGACTCGGTGAGTTTCGCGGCATTCCGACTTCGATGCCCCGGTTGCCGAAATTCAGTTGCCTTTGAATTTCGGGTGATCCCTCTTGAGCATGTATGCTTCTGCTACTTGTTCTACATCAGACTTCCTTCCGCAAACGGCGAAACGCTTTGACTCGGTGAGTTTCGCGGCATTCCGACTTCGATGCCCCGGTTGCCGAAATTCAGTTGCCTTTGAATTTCGGGTGATCCCTCTTGAGCATGTATGCTTCTGCTACTTGTTCTACATCAGACTTCTTCCGCAAACGGCGAAACGCTTTGACTCGGTGAGTTTCGCGGCATTCCGACTTCGATGCCCCGGTTGCCGAAATTCAGTTGCCTTTGAATTTCGGGTGATCCCTCTTGAGCATGTATGCTTCTGCTACTTGTTCTACATCAGACTTCTTCCGCAAACGGCGAAACGCTTTGACTCGGTGAGTTTCGCGGCATTCCGACTTCGATGCCCCGGTTGCCGAAATTCAGTTGCCTTTGAATTTCGGGTGATCCCTCTTGAGCATGTATGCTTCTGCTACTTGTTCTACATCAGACTTTCTTCCGCAAACGGCGAAACGCTTTGACTCGGTGAGTTTCGCGGCATTCCGACTTCGATGCCCCGGTTGCCGAAATTCAGTTGCCTTTGAATTTCGGGTGATCCCTCTTGAGCATGTATGCTTCTGCTACTTGTTCTACATCAGACTTCCTTCCGCAAACGGCGAAACGCTTTGACTCGGTGAGTTTCGCGGCATTCCGACTTCGATGCCCCGGTTGCCGAAATTCAGTTGCCTTTGAATTTCGGGTGATCCCTCTTGAGCATGTATGCTTCTGCTACTTGTTCTACATCAGACTTCTTCCGCAAACGGCGAAACGCTTTGACTCGGTGAGTTTCGCGGCATTCCGACTTCGATGCCCCGGTTGCCGAAATTCAGTTGCCTTTGAATTTCGGGTGATCCCTCTTGAGCATGTATGCTTCTGCTACTTGTTCTACATCAGACTTCTTCCGCAAACGGCGAAACGCTTTGACTCGGTGAGTTTCGCGGCATTCCGACTTCGATGCCCCGGTTGCCGAAATTCAGTTGCCTTTGAATTTCGGGTGATCCCTCTTGAGCATGTATGCTTCTGCTACTTGTTCTACATCAGACTTCCTTCCGCAAACGGCGAAACGCTTTGACTCGGTGAGTTTCGCGGCATTCCGACTTCGATGCCCCGGTTGCCGAAATTCAGTTGCCTTTGAATTTCGGGTGATCCCTCTTGAGCATGTATGCTTCTGCTACTTGTTCTACATCAGACTTCTTCCGCAAACGGCGAAACGCTTTGACTCGGTGAGTTTCGCGGCATTCCGACTTCGATGCCCCGGTTGCCGAAATTCAGTTGCCTTTGAATTTCGGGTGATCCCTCTTGAGCATGTATGCTTCTGCTACTTGTTCTACATCAGACTTCTTCCGCAAACGGCGAAACGCTTTGACTCGGTGAGTTTCGCGGCATTCCGACTTCGATGCCCCGGTTGCCGAAATTCAGTTGCCTTTGAATTTCGGGTGATCCCTCTTGAGCATGTATGCTTCTGCTACTTGTTCTACATCAGACTTCCTTCCGCAAACGGCGAAACGCTTTGACTCGGTGAGTTTCGCGGCATTCCGACTTCGATGCCCCGGTTGCCGAAATTCAGTTGCCTTTGAATTTCGGGTGATCCCTCTTGAGCATGTATGCTTCTGCTACTTGTTCTACATCAGACTTCTTCCGCAAACGGCGAAACGCTTTGACTCGGTGAGTTTCGCGGCATTCCGACTTCGATGCCCCGGTTGCCGAAATTCAGTTGCCTTTGAATTTCGGGTGATCCCTCTTGAGCATGTATGCTTCTGCTACTTGTTCTACATCAGACTTCTTCCGCAAACGGCGAAACGCTTTGACTCGGTGAGTTTCGCGGCATTCCGACTTCGATGCCCCGGTTGCCGAAATTCAGTTGCCTTTGAATTTCGGGTGATCCCTCTTGAGCATGTATGCTTCTGCTACTTGTTCTACATCAGACTTCTTCCGCAAACGGCGAAACGCTTTGACTCGGTGAGTTTCGCGGCATTCCGACTTCGATGCCCCGGTTGCCGAAATTCAGTTGCCTTTGAATTTCGGGTGATCCCTCTTGAGCATGTATGCTTCTGCTACTTGTTCTACATCAGACTTCCTTCCGCAAACGGCGAAACGCTTTGACTCGGTGAGTTTCGCGGCATTCCGACTTCGATGCCCCGGTTGCCGAAATTCAGTTGCCTTTGAATTTCGGGTGATCCCTCTTGAGCATGTATGCTTCTGCTACTTGTTCTACATCAGACTTCCTTCCGCAAACGGCGAAACGCTTTGACTCGGTGAGTTTCGCGGCATTCCGACTTCGATGCCCCGGTTGCCGAAATTCAGTTGCCTTTGAATTTCGGGTGATCCCTCTTGAGCATGTATGCTTCTGCTACTTGTTCTACATCAGACTTCTTCCGCAAACGGCGAAACGCTTTGACTCGGTGAGTTTCGCGGCATTCCGACTTCGATGCCCCGGTTGCCGAAATTCAGTTGCCTTTGAATTTCGGGTGATCCCTCTTGAGCATGTATGCTTCTGCTACTTGTTCTACATCAGACTTCCTTCCGCAAACGGCGAAACGCTTTGACTCGGTGAGTTTCGCGGCATTCCGACTTCGATGCCCCGGTTGCCGAAATTCAGTTGCCTTTGAATTTCGGGTGATCCCTCTTGAGCATGTATGCTTCTGCTACTTGTTCTACATCAGACTTCTTCCGCAAACGGCGAAACGCTTTGACTCGGTGAGTTTCGCGGCATTCCGACTTCGATGCCCCGGTTGCCGAAATTCAGTTGCCTTTGAATTTCGGGTGATCCCTCTTGAGCATGTATGCTTCTGCTACTTGTTCTACATCAGACTTCTTCCGCAAACGGCGAAACGCTTTGACTCGGTGAGTTTCGCGGCATTCCGACTTCGATGCCCCGGTTGCCGAAATTCAGTTGCCTTTGAATTTCGGGTGATCCCTCTTGAGCATGTATGCTTCTGCTACTTGTTCTACATCAGACTTCCTTCCGCAAACGGCGAAACGCTTTGACTCGGTGAGTTTCGCGGCATTCCGACTTCGATGCCCCGGTTGCCGAAATTCAGTTGCCTTTGAATTTCGGGTGATCCCTCTTGAGCATGTATGCTTCTGCTACTTGTTCTACATCAGACTTCCTTCCGCAAACGGCGAAACGCTTTGACTCGGTGAGTTTCGCGGCATTCCGACTTCGATGCCCCGGTTGCCGAAATTCAGTTGCCTTTGAATTTCGGGTGATCCCTCTTGAGCATGTATGCTTCTGCTACTTGTTCTACATCAGACTTCTTCCGCAAACGGCGAAACGCTTTGACTCGGTGAGTTTCGCGGCATTCCGACTTCGATGCCCCGGTTGCCGAAATTCAGTTGCCTTTGAATTTCGGGTGATCCCTCTTGAGCATGTATGCTTCTGCTACTTGTTCTACATCAGACTTCCTTCCGCAAACGGCGAAACGCTTTGACTCGGTGAGTTTCGCGGCATTCCGACTTCGATGCCCCGGTTGCCGAAATTCAGTTGCCTTTGAATTTCGGGTGATCCCTCTTGAGCATGTATGCTTCTGCTACTTGTTCTACATCAGACTTTCTTCCGCAAACGGCGAAACGCTTTGACTCGGTGAGTTTCGCGGCATTCCGACTTCGATGCCCCGGTTGCCGAAATTCAGTTGCCTTTGAATTTCGGGTGATCCCTCTTGAGCATGTATGCTTCTGCTACTTGTTCTACATCAGACTTCCTTCCGCAAACGGCGAAACGCTTTGACTCGGTGAGTTTCGCGGCATTCCGACTTCGATGCCCCGGTTGCCGAAATTCAGTTGCCTTTGAATTTCGGGTGATCCCTCTTGAGCATGTATGCTTCTGCTACTTGTTCTACATCAGACTTCTTCCGCAAACGGCGAAACGCTTTGACTCGGTGAGTTTCGCGGCATTCCGACTTCGATGCCCCGGTTGCCGAAATTCAGTTGCCTTTGAATTTCGGGTGATCCCTCTTGAGCATGTATGCTTCTGCTACTTGTTCTACATCAGACTTCTTCCGCAAACGGCGAAACGCTTTGACTCGGTGAGTTTCGCGGCATTCCGACTTCGATGCCCCGGTTGCCGAAATTCAGTTGCCTTTGAATTTCGGGTGATCCCTCTTGAGCATGTATGCTTCTGCTACTTGTTCTACATCAGACTTCTTCCGCAAACGGCGAAACGCTTTGACTCGGTGAGTTTCGCGGCATTCCGACTTCGATGCCCCGGTTGCCGAAATTCAGTTGCCTTTGAATTTCGGGTGATCCCTCTTGAGCATGTATGCTTCTGCTACTTGTTCTACATCAGACTTCTTCCGCAAACGGCGAAACGCTTTGACTCGGTGAGTTTCGCGGCATTCCGACTTCGATGCCCCGGTTGCCGAAATTCAGTTGCCTTTGAATTTCGGGTGATCCCTCTTGAGCATGTATGCTTCTGCTACTTGTTCTACATCAGACTTCTTCCGCAAACGGCGAAACGCTTTGACTCGGTGAGTTTCGCGGCATTCCGACTTCGATGCCCCGGTTGCCGAAATTCAGTTGCCTTTGAATTTCGGGTGATCCCTCTTGAGCATGTATGCTTCTGCTACTTGTTCTACATCAGACTTCCTTCCGCAAACGGCGAAACGCTTTGACTCGGTGAGTTTCGCGGCATTCCGACTTCGATGCCCCGGTTGCCGAAATTCAGTTGCCTTTGAATTTCGGGTGATCCCTCTTGAGCATGTATGCTTCTGCTACTTGTTCTACATCAGACTTCCTTCCGCAAACGGCGAAACGCTTTGACTCGGTGAGTTTCGCGGCATTCCGACTTCGATGCCCCGGTTGCCGAAATTCAGTTGCCTTTGAATTTCGGGTGATCCCTCTTGAGCATGTATGCTTCTGCTACTTGTTCTACATCAGACTTCTTCCGCAAACGGCGAAACGCTTTGACTCGGTGAGTTTCGCGGCATTCCGACTTCGATGCCCCGGTTGCCGAAATTCAGTTGCCTTTGAATTTCGGGTGATCCCTCTTGAGCATGTATGCTTCTGCTACTTGTTCTACATCAGACTTCCTTCCGCAAACGGCGAAACGCTTTGACTCGGTGAGTTTCGCGGCATTCCGACTTCGATGCCCCGGTTGCCGAAATTCAGTTGCCTTTGAATTTCGGGTGATCCCTCTTGAGCATGTATGCTTCTGCTACTTGTTCTACATCAGACTTCCTTCCGCAAACGGCGAAACGCTTTGACTCGGTGAGTTTCGCGGCATTCCGACTTCGATGCCCCGGTTGCCGAAATTCAGTTGCCTTTGAATTTCGGGTGATCCCTCTTGAGCATGTATGCTTCTGCTACTTGTTCTACATCAGACTTCCTTCCGCAAACGGCGAAACGCTTTGACTCGGTGAGTTTCGCGGCATTCCGACTTCGATGCCCCGGTTGCCGAAATTCAGTTGCCTTTGAATTTCGGGTGATCCCTCTTGAGCATGTATGCTTCTGCTACTTGTTCTACATCAGACTTCTTCCGCAAACGGCGAAACGCTTTGACTCGGTGAGTTTCGCGGCATTCCGACTTCGATGCCCCGGTTGCCGAAATTCAGTTGCCTTTGAATTTCGGGTGATCCCTCTTGAGCATGTATGCTTCTGCTACTTGTTCTACATCAGACTTCTTCCGCAAACGGCGAAACGCTTTGACTCGGTGAGTTTCGCGGCATTCCGACTTCGATGCCCCGGTTGCCGAAATTCAGTTGCCTTTGAATTTCGGGTGATCCCTCTTGAGCATGTATGCTTCTGCTACTTGTTCTACATCAGACTTCCTTCCGCAAACGGCGAAACGCTTTGACTCGGTGAGTTTCGCGGCATTCCGACTTCGATGCCCCGGTTGCCGAAATTCAGTTGCCTTTGAATTTCGGGTGATCCCTCTTGAGCATGTATGCTTCTGCTACTTGTTCTACATCAGACTTCTTCCGCAAACGGCGAAACGCTTTGACTCGGTGAGTTTCGCGGCATTCCGACTTCGATGCCCCGGTTGCCGAAATTCAGTTGCCTTTGAATTTCGGGTGATCCCTCTTGAGCATGTATGCTTCTGCTACTTGTTCTACATCAGACTTCCTTCCGCAAACGGCGAAACGCTTTGACTCGGTGAGTTTCGCGGCATTCCGACTTCGATGCCCCGGTTGCCGAAATTCAGTTGCCTTTGAATTTCGGGTGATCCCTCTTGAGCATGTATGCTTCTGCTACTTGTTCTACATCAGACTTCCTTCCGCAAACGGCGAAACGCTTTGACTCGGTGAGTTTCGCGGCATTCCGACTTCGATGCCCCGGTTGCCGAAATTCAGTTGCCTTTGAATTTCGGGTGATCCCTCTTGAGCATGTATGCTTCTGCTACTTGTTCTACATCAGACTTCTTCCGCAAACGGCGAAACGCTTTGACTCGGTGAGTTTCGCGGCATTCCGACTTCGATGCCCCGGTTGCCGAAATTCAGTTGCCTTTGAATTTCGGGTGATCCCTCTTGAGCATGTATGCTTCTGCTACTTGTTCTACATCAGACTTCCTTCCGCAAACGGCGAAACGCTTTGACTCGGTGAGTTTCGCGGCATTCCGACTTCGATGCCCCGGTTGCCGAAATTCAGTTGCCTTTGAATTTCGGGTGATCCCTCTTGAGCATGTATGCTTCTGCTACTTGTTCTACATCAGACTTCCTTCCGCAAACGGCGAAACGCTTTGACTCGGTGAGTTTCGCGGCATTCCGACTTCGATGCCCCGGTTGCCGAAATTCAGTTGCCTTTGAATTTCGGGTGATCCCTCTTGAGCATGTATGCTTCTGCTACTTGTTCTACATCAGACTTCCTTCCGCAAACGGCGAAACGCTTTGACTCGGTGAGTTTCGCGGCATTCCGACTTCGATGCCCCGGTTGCCGAAATTCAGTTGCCTTTGAATTTCGGGTGATCCCTCTTGAGCATGTATGCTTCTGCTACTTGTTCTACATCAGACTTCTTCCGCAAACGGCGAAACGCTTTGACTCGGTGAGTTTCGCGGCATTCCGACTTCGATGCCCCGGTTGCCGAAATTCAGTTGCCTTTGAATTTCGGGTGATCCCTCTTGAGCATGTATGCTTCTGCTACTTGTTCTACATCAGACTTCCTTCCGCAAACGGCGAAACGCTTTGACTCGGTGAGTTTCGCGGCATTCCGACTTCGATGCCCCGGTTGCCGAAATTCAGTTGCCTTTGAATTTCGGGTGATCCCTCTTGAGCATGTATGCTTCTGCTACTTGTTCTACATCAGACTTCTTCCGCAAACGGCGAAACGCTTTGACTCGGTGAGTTTCGCGGCATTCCGACTTCGATGCCCCGGTTGCCGAAATTCAGTTGCCTTTGAATTTCGGGTGATCCCTCTTGAGCATGTATGCTTCTGCTACTTGTTCTACATCAGACTTCTTCCGCAAACGGCGAAACGCTTTGACTCGGTGAGTTTCGCGGCATTCCGACTTCGATGCCCCGGTTGCCGAAATTCAGTTGCCTTTGAATTTCGGGTGATCCCTCTTGAGCATGTATGCTTCTGCTACTTGTTCTACATCAGACTTCCTTCCGCAAACGGCGAAACGCTTTGACTCGGTGAGTTTCGCGGCATTCCGACTTCGATGCCCCGGTTGCCGAAATTCAGTTGCCTTTGAATTTCGGGTGATCCCTCTTGAGCATGTATGCTTCTGCTACTTGTTCTACATCAGACTTCCTTCCGCAAACGGCGAAACGCTTTGACTCGGTGAGTTTCGCGGCATTCCGACTTCGATGCCCCGGTTGCCGAAATTCAGTTGCCTTTGAATTTCGGGTGATCCCTCTTGAGCATGTATGCTTCTGCTACTTGTTCTACATCAGACTTCTTCCGCAAACGGCGAAACGCTTTGACTCGGTGAGTTTCGCGGCATTCCGACTTCGATGCCCCGGTTGCCGAAATTCAGTTGCCTTTGAATTTCGGGTGATCCCTCTTGAGCATGTATGCTTCTGCTACTTGTTCTACATCAGACTTCCTTCCGCAAACGGCGAAACGCTTTGACTCGGTGAGTTTCGCGGCATTCCGACTTCGATGCCCCGGTTGCCGAAATTCAGTTGCCTTTGAATTTCGGGTGATCCCTCTTGAGCATGTATGCTTCTGCTACTTGTTCTACATCAGACTTCCTTCCGCAAACGGCGAAACGCTTTGACTCGGTGAGTTTCGCGGCATTCCGACTTCGATGCCCCGGTTGCCGAAATTCAGTTGCCTTTGAATTTCGGGTGATCCCTCTTGAGCATGTATGCTTCTGCTACTTGTTCTACATCAGACTTCTTCCGCAAACGGCGAAACGCTTTGACTCGGTGAGTTTCGCGGCATTCCGACTTCGATGCCCCGGTTGCCGAAATTCAGTTGCCTTTGAATTTCGGGTGATCCCTCTTGAGCATGTATGCTTCTGCTACTTGTTCTACATCAGACTTCCTTCCGCAAACGGCGAAACGCTTTGACTCGGTGAGTTTCGCGGCATTCCGACTTCGATGCCCCGGTTGCCGAAATTCAGTTGCCTTTGAATTTCGGGTGATCCCTCTTGAGCATGTATGCTTCTGCTACTTGTTCTACATCAGACTTCCTTCCGCAAACGGCGAAACGCTTTGACTCGGTGAGTTTCGCGGCATTCCGACTTCGATGCCCCGGTTGCCGAAATTCAGTTGCCTTTGAATTTCGGGTGATCCCTCTTGAGCATGTATGCTTCTGCTACTTGTTCTACATCAGACTTCTTCCGCAAACGGCGAAACGCTTTGACTCGGTGAGTTTCGCGGCATTCCGACTTCGATGCCCCGGTTGCCGAAATTCAGTTGCCTTTGAATTTCGGGTGATCCCTCTTGAGCATGTATGCTTCTGCTACTTGTTCTACATCAGACTTCCTTCCGCAAACGGCGAAACGCTTTGACTCGGTGAGTTTCGCGGCATTCCGACTTCGATGCCCCGGTTGCCGAAATTCAGTTGCCTTTGAATTTCGGGTGATCCCTCTTGAGCATGTATGCTTCTGCTACTTGTTCTACATCAGACTTCCTTCCGCAAACGGCGAAACGCTTTGACTCGGTGAGTTTCGCGGCATTCCGACTTCGATGCCCCGGTTGCCGAAATTCAGTTGCCTTTGAATTTCGGGTGATCCCTCTTGAGCATGTATGCTTCTGCTACTTGTTCTACATCAGACTTCTTCCGCAAACGGCGAAACGCTTTGACTCGGTGAGTTTCGCGGCATTCCGACTTCGATGCCCCGGTTGCCGAAATTCAGTTGCCTTTGAATTTCGGGTGATCCCTCTTGAGCATGTATGCTTCTGCTACTTGTTCTACATCAGACTTCTTCCGCAAACGGCGAAACGCTTTGACTCGGTGAGTTTCGCGGCATTCCGACTTCGATGCCCGGTTGCCGAAATTCAGTTGCCTTTGAATTTCGGGTGATCCCTCTTGAGCATGTATGCTTCTGCTACTTGTTCTACATCAGACTTCCTTCCGCAAACGGCGAAACGCTTTGACTCGGTGAGTTTCGCGGCATTCCGACTTCGATGCCCCGGTTGCCGAAATTCAGTTGCCTTTGAATTTCGGGTGATCCCTCTTGAGCATGTATGCTTCTGCTACTTGTTCTACATCAGACTTCCTTCCGCAAACGGCGAAACGCTTTGACTCGGTGAGTTTCGCGGCATTCCGACTTCGATGCCCCGGTTGCCGAAATTCAGTTGCCTTTGAATTTCGGGTGATCCCTCTTGAGCATGTATGCTTCTGCTACTTGTTCTACATCAGACTTCCTTCCGCAAACGGCGAAACGCTTTGACTCGGTGAGTTTCGCGGCATTCCGACTTCGATGCCCCGGTTGCCGAAATTCAGTTGCCTTTGAATTTCGGGTGATCCCTCTTGAGCATGTATGCTTCTGCTACTTGTTCTACATCAGACTTCCTTCCGCAAACGGCGAAACGCTTTGACTCGGTGAGTTTCGCGGCATTCCGACTTCGATGCCCCGGTTGCCGAAATTCAGTTGCCTTTGAATTTCGGGTGATCCCTCTTGAGCATGTATGCTTCTGCTACTTGTTCTACATCAGACTTCCTTCCGCAAACGGCGAAACGCTTTGACTCGGTGAGTTTCGCGGCATTCCGACTTCGATGCCCCGGTTGCCGAAATTCAGTTGCCTTTGAATTTCGGGTGATCCCTCTTGAGCATGTATGCTTCTGCTACTTGTTCTACATCAGACTTCCTTCCGCAAACGGCGAAACGCTTTGACTCGGTGAGTTTCGCGGCATTCCGACTTCGATGCCCCGGTTGCCGAAATTCAGTTGCCTTTGAATTTCGGGTGATCCCTCTTGAGCATGTATGCTTCTGCTACTTGTTCTACATCAGACTTCCTTCCGCAAACGCGAAACGCTTTGACTCGGTGAGTTTCGCGGCATTCCGACTTCGATGCCCCGGTTGCCGAAATTCAGTTGCCTTTGAATTTCGGGTGATCCCTCTTGAGCATGTATGCTTCTGCTACTTGTTCTACATCAGACTTCCTTCCGCAAACGGCGAAACGCTTTGACTCGGTGAGTTTCGCGGCATTCCGACTTCGATGCCCCGGTTGCCGAAATTCAGTTGCCTTTGAATTTCGGGTGATCCCTCTTGAGCATGTATGCTTCTGCTACTTGTTCTACATCAGACTTCCTTCCGCAAACGGCGAAACGCTTTGACTCGGTGAGTTTCGCGGCATTCCGACTTCGATGCCCCGGTTGCCGAAATTCAGTTGCCTTTGAATTTCGGGTGATCCCTCTTGAGCATGTATGCTTCTGCTACTTGTTCTACATCAGACTTCCTTCCGCAAACGGCGAAACGCTTTGACTCGGTGAGTTTCGCGGCATTCCGACTTCGATGCCCCGGTTGCCGAAATTCAGTTGCCTTTGAATTTCGGGTGATCCCTCTTGAGCATGTATGCTTCTGCTACTTGTTCTACATCAGACTTTCTTCCGCAAACGGCGAAACGCTTTGACTCGGTGAGTTTCGCGGCATTCCGACTTCGATGCCCCGGTTGCCGAAATTCAGTTGCCTTTGAATTTCGGGTGATCCCTCTTGAGCATGTATGCTTCTGCTACTTGTTCTACATCAGACTTCCTTCCGCAAACGGCGAAACGCTTTGACTCGGTGAGTTTCGCGGCATTCCGACTTCGATGCCCCGGTTGCCGAAATTCAGTTGCCTTTGAATTTCGGGTGATCCCTCTTGAGCATGTATGCTTCTGCTACTTGTTCTACATCAGACTTCCTTCCGCAAACGGCGAAACGCTTTGACTCGGTGAGTTTCGCGGCATTCCGACTTCGATGCCCCGGTTGCCGAAATTCAGTTGCCTTTGAATTTCGGGTGATCCCTCTTGAGCATGTATGCTTCTGCTACTTGTTCTACATCAGACTTCCTTCCGCAAACGGCGAAACGCTTTGACTCGGTGAGTTTCGCGGCATTCCGACTTCGATGCCCCGGTTGCCGAAATTCAGTTGCCTTTGAATTTCGGGTGATCCCTCTTGAGCATGTATGCTTCTGCTACTTGTTCTACATCAGACTTCCTTCCGCAAACGGCGAAACGCTTTGACTCGGTGAGTTTCGCGGCATTCCGACTTCGATGCCCCGGTTGCCGAAATTCAGTTGCCTTTGAATTTCGGGTGATCCCTCTTGAGCATGTATGCTTCTGCTACTTGTTCTACATCAGACTTCTTCCGCAAACGGCGAAACGCTTTGACTCGGTGAGTTTCGCGGCATTCCGACTTCGATGCCCCGGTTGCCGAAATTCAGTTGCCTTTGAATTTCGGGTGATCCCTCTTGAGCATGTATGCTTCTGCTACTTGTTCTACATCAGACTTCCTTCCGCAAACGGCGAAACGCTTTGACTCGGTGAGTTTCGCGGCATTCCGACTTCGATGCCCCGGTTGCCGAAATTCAGTTGCCTTTGAATTTCGGGTGATCCCTCTTGAGCATGTATGCTTCTGCTACTTGTTCTACATCACACTTCCTTCCGCAAACGGCGAAACGCTTTGACTCGGTGAGTTTCGCGGCATTCCGACTTCGATGCCCCGGTTGCCGAAATTCAGTTGCCTTTGAATTTCGGGTGATCCCTCTTGAGCATGTATGCTTCTGCTACTTGTTCTACATCAGACTTCCTTCCGCAAACGGCGAAACGCTTTGACTCGGTGAGTTTCGCGGCATTCCGACTTCGATGCCCGGTTGCCGAAATTCAGTTGCCTTTGAATTTCGGGTGATCCCTCTTGAGCATGTATGCTTCTGCTACTTGTTCTACATCAACTTCCTTCCGCAAACGGCGAAACGCTTTGACTCGGTGAGTTTCGCGGCATTCCGACTTCGATGCCCCGGTTGCCGAAATTCAGTTGCCTTTGAATTTCGGGTGATCCCTCTTGAGCATGTATGCTTCTGCTACTTGTTCTACATCATACTTCCTTCCGCAAACGGCGAAACGCTTTGACTCGGTGAGTTTCGCGGCATTCCGACTTCGATGCCCCGGTTGCCGAAATTCAGTTGCCTTTGAATTTCGGGTGATCCCTCTTGAGCATGTATGCTTCTGCTACTTGTTCTACATCAGACTTCCTTCCGCAAACGGCGAAACGCTTTGACTCGGTGAGTTTCGCGGCATTCCGACTTCGATGCCCCGGTTGCCGAAATTCAGTTGCCTTTGAATTTCGGGTGATCCCTCTTGAGCATGTATGCTTCTGCTACTTGTTCTACATCATACTTCCTTCCGCAAACGGCGAAACGCTTTGACTCGGTGAGTTTCGCGGCATTCCGACTTCGATGCCCCGGTTGCCGAAATTCAGTTGCCTTTGAATTTCGGGTGATCCCTCTTGAGCATGTATGCTTCTGCTACTTGTTCTACATCATACTTCCTTCCGCAAACGGCGAAACGCTTTGACTCGGTGAGTTTCGCGGCATTCCGACTTCGATGCCCCGGTTGCCGAAATTCAGTTGCCTTTGAATTTCGGGTGATCCCTCTTGAGCATGTATGCTTCTGCTACTTGTTCTACATCAGACTTCCTTCCGCAAACGGCGAAACGCTTTGACTCGGTGAGTTTCGCGGCATTCCGACTTCGATGCCCCGGTTGCCGAAATTCAGTTGCCTTTGAATTTCGGGTGATCCCTCTTGAGCATGTATGCTTCTGCTACTTGTTCTACATCAGACTTCCTTCCGCAAACGGCGAAACGCTTTGACTCGGTGAGTTTCGCGGCATTCCGACTTCGATGCCCCGGTTGCCGAAATTCAGTTGCCTTTGAATTTCGGGTGATCCCTCTTGAGCATGTATGCTTCTGCTACTTGTTCTACATCATACTTCCTTCCGCAAACGGCGAAACGCTTTGACTCGGTGAGTTTCGCGGCATTCCGACTTCGATGCCCCGGTTGCCGAAATTCAGTTGCCTTTGAATTTCGGGTGATCCCTCTTGAGCATGTATGCTTCTGCTACTTGTTCTACATCATACTTCCTTCCGCAAACTGCGAAACGCTTTGACTCGGTGAGTTTCGCGGCATTCCGACTTCGATGCCCGGTTGCCGAAATTCAGTTGCCTTTGAATTTCGGGTGATCCCTCTTGAGCATGTATGCTTCTGCTACTTGTTCTACATCAAACTTCCTTCCGCAAACAGCGAAACGCTTTGACTCGGTGAGTTTCGCGGCATTCCGACTTCGATGCCCCGGTTGCCGAAATTCAGTTGCCTTTGAATTTCGGGTGACCCCTCTTGAGCATGTATGCTTCTGCTACTTGTTCTACATCAGACTTCCTTCCGCAAACGGCGAAACGCTTTGACTCGGTGAGTTTCGCGGCATTCCGACTTCGATGCCCCGGTTGCCGAAATTCAGTTGCCTTTGAATTTCGGGTGATCCCTCTTGAGCATGTATGCTTCTGCTACTTGTTCTACATCATACTTCCTTCCGCAAACTGCGAAACGCTTTGACTCGGTGAGTTTCGCGGCATTCCGACTTCGATGCCCGGTTGCCGAAATTCAGTTGCCTTTGAATTTCGGGTGATCCCTCTTGAGCATGTATGCTTTTGCTACTTGTTCTACATCAAACTTCCTTCCGCAAACTGCGAAACGCTTTGACTCGGTGAGTTTCGCGGCATTCCGACTTCGATGCCCCGGTTGCCGAAATTCAGTTGCCTTTGAATTTCGGGTGATCCCTCTTGAGCATGTATGCTTCTGCTACGTGTTCTAGATGAGACTTGCTTCCGCAAATGGCAAAACGCTTTGACTCGGTGAGTTTCACGGCATTCCGACTTCGATGCCCCGGTTGCCGAAATTCAGTTGCCTTTGAATTTCGGGTGATCCCTCTTGAGCATGTATGCTTCTGCTACTTGTTCTACATCAACTTCCTTCCGCAAACGGCGAAACGCTTTGACTCGGTGAGTTTCGCGGCATTCCGACTTCGATGCCCGGTTGCCGAAATTCAGTTGCCTTTGAATTTCGGGTGATCCCTCTTGAGCATGTATGCTTCTGCTACTTGTTCTACATCAACTTTCTTCCGCAAACGGCGAAACGCTTTGACTCGGTGAGTTTCGCGGCATTCCGACTTCGATGCCCGGTTGCCGAAATTCAGTTGCCTTTGAATTTCGGGTGATCCCTCTTGAGCATGTATGCTTCTGCTACTTGTTCTACATCATACTTCTTCCGCAAACGGCGAAACGCTTTGACTCGGTGAGTTTCGCGGCATTCCGACTTCGATGCCCCGGTTGCCGAAATTCAGTTGCCTTTGATTTCGGGTGATCCCTCTTGAGCATGTATGCTTCTGCTACTTGTTCTACATCAGACTTCCTTCCGCAAACTGCGAAACGCTTTGACTCGGTGAGTTTCGCGGCATTCCGACTTCGATGCCCCGGTTGCCGAAATTCAGTTGCCTTTGAATTTCGGGTGATCCCTCTTGAGCATGTATGCTTCTGCTACTTGTTCTACATCAGACTTTCTTCCGCAAACGGCGAAACGCTTTGACTCGGTGAGTTTCGCGGCATTCCGACTTCGATGCCCCGGTTGCCGAAATTCAGTTGCCTTTGAATTTCGGGTGATCCCTCTTGAGCATGTATGCTTT
>CM055351.1:325036-343957 GCA_029228515.1 Populus alba x Populus x berolinensis | reverse complement strand
AACTGAATTTCGGCAACGGGGCATTCGAAGTCGGAATGCCGCGAAATCACCGAGTCAAAGCGTTTCGCCGTTTGCGGAAGAAGTGTGATGTAGAACAAGTAGCAGAAGCATACATGCTCAAGAGGGATCACCCCGAAATTCAAAGGCAACTGAATTTCGGCAACCGGGGCATCGAAGTCGGAATGCCGCGAAACTCACCGAGTCAAAGCGTTCGCCGTTTGCGGAAGAAGTCTGATGTAGAAAAGTAGCAGAAGCATACATGCTCAAGAGGGATCACCCGAAATTCAAAGGCAACTGAATTTCGGCAACGGGCATCGAAGTCGGAATGCCGCGAAACTCACCGAGTCAAAGCGTTTCGCCGTTTGCGGAAGAAGTCTGATGTAGAACAAGTAGCAGAAGCATACATGCTCAAGAGGGATCACCCGAAATTCAAAGGCAACTGAATTTCGGCAACCGGGCATCGAAGTCGGAATGCCGCGAAACTCACCGAGTCAAAGCGTTTCGCGTTTGCGGAAGAAGTCTGATGTAGAACAAGTAGCAGAAGCATACATGCTCAAGAGGGATCACCCGAAATTCAAAGGCAACTGAATTTCGGCAACGGGGCATCGAAGTCGGAATGCCGCGAAACTCACCGAGTCAAAGCGTTTCGCCGTTTGCGGAAGAAAGTCTGATGTAGAACAAGTAGCAGAAGCATAAATGCTCAAGAGGGATCACCCGAAATTCAAAGGCAACTGAATTTCGGCAACAGGGGCATCGAAGTCGGAATGCCGCGAAACTCACCGAGTCAAAGCGTTTCGCCGTTTGCGGAAGAAAGTCTGATGTAGAACAAGTAGCAGAAGCATAAATGCTCAAAGAGGGATCACCCGAAATTCAAAGGCAACTGAATTTCGGCAACGGGGGCATCGAAGTCGGAATGCCGCGAAACTCACCGAGTCAAAGCGTTTCGCCGTTTGCGGAAGAAGTCTGATGTAGAACAAGTAGCAGAAGCATACATGCTCAATAGGGATCACCCGAAATTAAAAGGCAACTAAATTTCGGCAACCGGGGCATCGAAGTCGGAATGCCGCGAAACTCACCGAGTCAAAACGTTTTGCCGTTTGCGGAAGAAGTCTGATGTAGAACAAGTAGCAGAAGCATACATTCTCAAGAGGGATCACCCGGAATTCAAAGGCAACTGAATTTCGGCAACCGGGGCATCGAAGTCGGAATGCCGCGAAACTCACCGAGTCAAAGCGTTTCGCCGTTTGCGAAAGAAAGTCTGATGTAGAACAAGTAGCAGAAGCATACATGCTCAAGAGGGATCACCCGAAATTCAAAGGCAACTGAATTTCGGCAACCAGGGCATCGAAGTCGGAAAGCCGCGAAACTCAACGAGTCAAAGCGTTTCGCCGTTTGCGGAAAAATGTCTGATGTAGAACAAGTAGCAGAAGCATACATGCTCAAGTGGGATCCCCCGAAATTTAAAGCCAACTGAATTTCAGCAACCGGGGCTTCGAAGTCGGAATGCTGCGAAACTCACCGAGTCAAAGCGTTTCGCCGTTTGCGAAAGAAAGTCTGATGTAGAACAAGTAGCAGAAGCATACATGCTCAAGAGGGATCACCCGAAATTCAAAGGCAACTGAATTTCGGCAACCGGGGATCGAAGTCGGAATGCCGCGAAACTCACCGAGTCAAAGCGTTTCGCCGTTTGCGGAAGAAGTCTGATGTAGAACAAGTAGCAGAAGCATACATGCTCAAGAGGGATCACCCGAAATTCAAAGGCAACTGAATTTCGGCAACCGGGGCATCGAAGTCGGAATGCCGCGAAACTCACCGAGTCAAAGCGTTTCGCCGTTTGCGGAAGAAGTCTGATGTAGAACAAGTAGCAGAAGCATACATGCTCAAGAGGGATCACCCGAAATTCAAAGGCAACTGAATTTCGGCAACCGGGCATCGAAGTCGGAATGCCGCGAAACTCACCGAGTCAAAGCGTTTCGCCGTTTGCGGAAGAAGTCTGATGTAGAACAAGTAGCAGAAGCATACATGCTCAAGAGGGATCACCCGAAATTCAAAGGCAACTGAATTTCGGCAAACGGGGCATCGAAGTCGGAATGCCGCGAAACTCACCGAGTCAAAGCGTTTCGCCGTTTGCGGAAGAAGTCTGATGTAGAACAAGTAGCAGAAGCATACATGCTCAAGAGGGATCACCCGAAATTCAAAGGCAACGAAGATATCAGGACAACCGGGAGGCATCGTAGGTCGAGAATGCCGACGAAAATCACCGAGTTTCAAGCAGCTTTTCTGCAGTTTGCGGAATGGAAGTAGAAGTTGAAATGGTAGCAACAAGTAGCATGAGAATACCTGCTCAAGAGATGCAATCACCCCGAAATTCATAAGGCAATTGAATTTCAAGCATATCATCGGCCAAGGCGATGGAGGCACTCTAAAAAGGCCAGCTGTAAAACTCACTCTGACTTAAAGCGTTTCGATGTTGTGCATCGGATGGAAGTATGATGTAAGACATAGTAGCAGTAGTCATACAGACGCTCTTATAGAGAGGTTCACCCGAAATTCAAATATGGCAATCTAGAATTTCGGCAATCTGACATAGGACGCATCGAAGTCGCGATGCTGACAGAAGCTCCTCGAGGTCAAAGCTGCATTTTTGCATATTTTTTGCGGAATAAAAGAAAGATCTATATGTAGAAGCAAGTAGCATGAACCATACTTGCCTCGAGAAGGTATCACTATGAAAGATTCAAAGGCGACAAATCATGAATTTATCGGCAACCGGGGCCATCGAAATCATGAAGGCCGCGGAAAAGCTGACCGACTTAACATTTGGTCAAGCGTATTAAGCAGTTTGCGGTTGAAGTTATGAATAGTAGACAAAGTAGCACATAAGCATACAATGCTCACAGAAGAGATCAACCCGAAATTCAAAGGTCCACTGAATTGGGCAAACTCGGTGCAATCGAAAGTCTGGAATTGCGCGAAACTCACCGATATCGTCAAAGCGTTTCGCTTGTGTGGCTGGAATGATAGTTTATAATGTAGAACCAATGTCGCCGAAGCATACAAATGCCTCAAGAAGGGCCATCACCTGCAATATTCAAAGTCGCAACTGTAATATTTCGGCAATCGAGGGTACCTATTCATTCGATTTAAGTCGGAATGCCGCTTTGAAACTCACCGAAGTCAAAGCGTGTTGCCTCAGATTTGCGTGTAACAACGAAAGTCTCTTATAGTAGAACACCGTAGCAGATACAATACCATAGCTCTGAGACAGGATCAGACCCTGAAGTTCAAATGGTCAACTTTGTACTATTCTCGGCAAATACCTGTGGGCATCGAAGTTCGATTGCCGCGATCTAAACTCACCGAAGTCAAAGCTGTTATTTTTTTTTCAACAGTTGCGGGAAGGAAGTTTTTTGGATGTAGAACAAGTCAGCAGCAAGCAGCACATGCTCATTAAAGTGAGCACCCGAATAAATTCATAAGGCTCAATTCTGAATTTCGGCAACCGGGCGCAATGAAGGGAGGAAAGGCTCGCGAAAACTCACCGACTCAAAAGCATCGTTCTGATGTTTGCCGAGATGCAAGTTCTGATGGAGAATACCAAGTAGCAGTAGAGCATACATGCGGTCAAGAAGGCATCACCCCGAAATTCTAATGGTGCAACTTCTGAATTTCTGAGCAATGTGAGTAGGCATCGAAGCTTGGAATGCCGCGCGAAACTCTAACAAGAGTCAATAGCGTATTGGCTATTCATTTTATTTTTGAATTTTTTTGAACATATGAGAATAATGGAAGAAATTGATGGGTTCTCATTGTAGAACAAGTGTAGCTGAAAAGCATACATGCTCGAGAGGGAATATCACTGAAATTATATGCGCCAACTGAAAATTTCGGCTAAACCGGGGCGATCGGATTAGGCTATGGAATGCCTCGAATATACTCCACTACTCGTTGTATATCAAAGCGTTTCGCCGTTTTGCGATAAGTAAGTTTGAGAGACCTAAAGACAAGGTACCAGAAGCAGACGATGCTCAAGAGGGAACGCTCGAAAATTTCAAAGGCATTGGAATTTCTGGAAACCGGAAGGTGACGAGTCGGATATATCGAAGTCTGGTAATGCCATAGCGCTCTAATATAACTCACTGACTGTCATGAAAGCGTTTCGCAGTTTGCGGAAAGTGGATGACTATGAATGTAGAACAAGTGTAGCAGAAGCATAACCCATGCGTTCTCAAGAGGGTTTCACTTGAAAATTCAAAGGCAACTGATTTGATCGCAAACGCGCGAATAGTGTCACCGAAGATTTCGTAATGCCTGCAGTAAACTCACCGAGGCAAAGCGTTTTCCGCCAGATATGAGCGGAGGAAGTATGTTTGATTTTGAACAAGTAGTAGACAGCAAACATATGCTAAAGAGGGATCACCCTGAAAATTAAAGTAGCAAATAGATTTGAGGGGCAATCGGGGCATCGATAGTCGGAATGCACTGCCGAAAAATTCTCACCGAGTCAAAGCGTTAATCGCAGTGTTTCGCGGAAGGAAGTTTGATGTCTAGAACATAAAGTGTCAGCAAATAGCATACATGCTCAATGATTGGGTTTCACCTGAAATTCAAAATGGGGTAGGGGTCAAACTGAAGATTTCGGCAACCGGGGCATCGTAGTTCGAAAGTCTGCGAAACTCACCGAAATGTTCAAGCGTTTCAGGCATGGTTTGCTGGTAACGAAGTGTGTGATTGTAAGAACAAGTAGCAGAAGCAGACTCATGCTTCAAGCAGGAGATGTCGCTCGAAATTTAAAAGCAACTGTCTCAATTTTGCGGCACCCGGTGGAATCGATAGTCTGGAATGCCGCGAAACTCACCGATACTACACCAAATAGCTCAAAGCAATTTCGCTAGTTTGCCGGATAGGAAGTATGATGGTTTAGAAAAAGTAGCCAGAAAGTCATACATTTGCTCAAGTTAGGGATCACGTGATACTCTACAAGAGCAACAATGAGAAAGATCTAAGGAACAACGTGGGAGCCATCGACTAGGTCGGAAATACAGCCTCGTGCTAGAAACTCACGCGAGTCAACTAGCGTAATTCGTCAGTTTGCGTGAGTTAAGGAAGTTTGATGTAGCAACACAGTGTAATGCAGAAGCATACATGCTCAAGATCTGATCACCCGAAATTCAATAGACAATTTGTAATTTCAAGCAACCAGGGCACTCGGAAGCGTAGGATTTTTATATGCTCAATTAAGGCCTGTACGCAAATTTGACTCGACCGAGTCAAAAGAGTTTCGATAGTTTGCAGAAGGATCAGTTATGTATGTAGAACAAGCTTTTAGTTGAAGACTCTATAACATTGCTATACATAGAGGTATCATACCTGTAAAATTCAAAAGCAACTAGATATTCGGCAAATCAGATGGGCCATCGATATGTACGATTGCCCAGCGAAACTCACCGAGTCAAAGCTGTTTTGCCATATTTGCGGAAGAAAGTGCTCATAGTAGAACACGTGAGTCAGAAACCATACATGGCTAAAAGAGAGCACGATTCAACCCCAGTTTTTAGGTGTTCTCTTTCAAAGGCAACCTGAAATTTCGGCAACCGGATATCTATTCTTTAGGCATCTAGTAAAGCTAGAATTTGGCCGCGAACATACTTGACCGAGTCAAATACGTTTCGCAGTTTGCGGTAATGAAGTATTGAATGTAAGAAACATGTAGCAGAAGTCATCCATACATCGACTTCTAAAGAGGGATCACCCGATAATTCAAAAGGAACTGAATATAGAGGGCTAAGCCGCGGGTCCGAACAGTTGTTCAGTCGGAATGCCGCGAAATAGACCGAGTCAAAGCGTTTCGCGTTTGCGGAAGGAAGTTTTATGTAGAACAAGTAGCAAAAAGCATACATGCTCAAGAGGGTATCACCCGAAATTCAATAGGCAACTGAATTTCGGCAATCGGTATTGCATCGAAAGTCGGAATGCCCATGCGAAACACTTCACCGATAGTCAAGAGCCGGTGTTTCGCCAATTTTGCGTAGAAAGTACGTCTGATGTAGAACACGTAGCAAGAAGCATGACATGCATCTGAGAGGGATCTAACCCGAAAATTCAAATGGGCAACTGAATTTCGAGCAACGGAGGCATCGATAGTCGGGAATGCCACGCATTGTCTCACCGAGTCTAAGACGTTTCGCAGAGTTTGCGGAAGGAGTTTGATGTGAGAACATCAGTTGCAGACAGGTCAGACATGACTCAAGAGGGGATCACCCGAAATTGCAAATGGCTAAGCTGTAGTTTCGGCAACCGGTGGCAATGAAGGAGTGAAGGTCCGCGTAAACTCACCGAATCTAAGCATTTCGAGGTTTTCGGAAGAAAAAGAGACTAGATGTAGAACAAGTAGCAGAAGACATACATGCTCAAGAGGGGATCACCCGAAATTCAAAGGCAATATGAAGAAGTTTCGGCCAATGGTGGGGTACCATCGAGGATGGAATGCCGCGAAGACCTCACCGATAGTTCAAGAGCGTTTCGGCGCCTATTTGACATTTTGTGGAGAGACAGTACTCATGTGAAACAAGTAGCAGAAGCATACCATGCTATTCGAAGAGGGATCACCTGAAAGTCAAAAGCGCAACTGGAATTTCCTGCTAACCTGGGGCATCGAAGCTGGCGATGTGCCACAGAACTCACCGAGTCAAAGCGATATTCGCCGAAGATTGAGCGTGAGGATGTAATGATGTCTGAACAATGTACCTAGAAAGCATACATGACTCAAGAGGGATATTCGGCTCGATATTCACAGGCATTGTATTTCGGCAACCGGCGGGTATCGAAGTAGTCGGATAATGACGCGAAAAACTCACCGAGTCAAAGCGTCATTTGCAGTTTGCGGAAGAAGTCTGATGTAGAACAAGTAGCAGAAGCATACATGCTCAAGAGGGATCACCCGAAATTCAAAGGCAACTGAATTTCGGCAAACGGGGCATCGAAGTCGGAATGCCGCGAAACTCACCGAGTCAAAGCGTTTCGCCGTTTGCGGAAGAAGTCTGATGTAGAACAAGTAGCAGAAGCATACATGCTCAAGAGGGATCACCCGAAATTCAAAGGCAACTGAATTTCGGCAACCGGGGCATCGAAGTCGGAATGCCGCGAAACTCACCGAGTCAAAGCGTTTCGCCGTTTGCGGAAGAAGTCTGATGTAGAACAAGTAGCAGAAGCATACATGCTCAAGAGGGATCACCCGAAATTCAAAGGCAACTGAATTTCGGCAACCGGGGCATCGAAGTCGGAATGCCGCGAAACTCACCGAGTCAAAGCGTTTCGCGTTTGCGGAAGAAGTCTGATGTAGAACAAGTAGCAGAAGCATACATGCTCAAGAGGGATCACCCGAAATTCAAAGGCAACTGAATTTCGGCAACCGGGGCATCGAAGTCGGAATGCCGCGAAACTCACCGAGTCAAAGCGTTTCGCCGTTTGCGGAAGAAGTCTGATGTAGAACAAGTAGCAGAAGCATACATGCTCAAGAGGGATCACCCGAAATTCAAAGGCAACTGAATTTCGGCAACCGGGGCATCGAAGTCGGAATGCCGCGAAACTCACCGAGTCAAAGCGTTTCGCCGTTTGCGGAAAGAAGTCTGATGTAGAACAAGTAGCAGAAGCATACATGCTCAAGAGGGATCACCCGAAATTCAAAGGCAACTGAATTTCGGCAACCGGGGCATCGAAGTCGGAATGCCGCGAAACTCACGAGTCAAAGCGTTTCGCCGTTTGCGGAAGAAGTCTGATGTAGAACAAGTAGCAGAAGCATACATGCTCAAGAGGGATCACCCGAAATTCAAAGGCAACTGAATTTCGGCAACCGGGGCATCGAAGTCGGAATGCCGCGAAACTCACCGAGTCAAAGCGTTTCGCCGTTTGCGGAAAGAAAGTCTGATGTAGAACAAGTAGCAGAAGCATACATGCTCAAGAGGGATCACCCGAAATTCAAAGGCAACTGAATTTCGGCAACCGGGGCATCGAAGTCGGAATGCCGCGAAACTCACCGAGTCAAAGCGTTTGCCGTTTGCGGAAGAAGTCTGATGTAGAACAAGTAGCAGAAGCATACATGCTCAAGAGGGATCACCCGAAATTCAAAGGCAACTGAATTTCGGCAACGGGGCATCGAAGTCGGAATGCCGCGAAACTCACCGAGTCAAAGCGTTTCGCGTTTGCGGAAGAAAGTCTGATGTAGAACAAGTAGCAGAAGCATACATGCTCAAGAGGGATCACCCGAAATTCAAAGGCAACTGAATTTCGGCAACCGGGGCATCGAAGTCGGAATGCCGCGAAACTCACCGAGTCAAAGCGTTTCGCCGTTTGCGGAAGAAGTCTGATGTAGAACAAGTAGCAGAAGCATACATGCTCAAGAGGGATCACCCGAAATTCAAAGGCAACTGAATTTCGGCAACCGGGGCATCGAAGTCGGAATGCCGCGAAACTCACCGAGTCAAAGCGTTTCGCCTTTGCGGAAGAAGTCTGATGTAGAACAAGTAGCAGAAGCATACATGCTCAAGAGAGGATCACCCGAAATTCAAAGGCAAACTTAATTTCCGCAACCCGGGCAGCTAAATCGGAATGCCGCGAAACTCACCGATGTCAAAAGCGTTTCCGCATTTAAAGGAAGGAAGTTTGATGTAGAACAAGTAGCAGAAGCATACATGCTCAAGAGGGATCATCCGAAATTCAAAGGCAACTTAATTTCGGCAACCGGAGCATCTAAGTCGGAATGCCGCGAAACCTCACCGAATCAAAGGGTTTTCGCTGTTTAAAGGAAGAAAGTGTGATGTAGAACAAGTAGCAGAAGCATACAATGCTCAAGTGGGATCACCCGACAATCAAGAGGTAACTGAATTTCGGCAAACCGGGGCACATAAAGCGGAATGCCAGCGAAACTCACCGAGTCAAAGCGTTTTCGCTGTTTAAGGAAGAATTTTGAAGTAGAACTAGTAGCATAAGCAAAACATGCTCAGAGAGGGATCACCCGAAATTCAAAGGGCAACTGAATTTCGGCAACCGGGGAAATCGAAGTCGGAATGCCGCGAAACTCACCGAGTCAAAGCGTTTCGCTGTTTTAAGGAAGACGATGAAGAAGAACAAGTAGCGAGAAACATACATGCTCTCAGAGGGAATCACCCGAAATTCAAAGGCAACTTAATTTCAGCAACCGGGGCATTCTAAGTCGGAAGCCGCGAAACTCACCGAGTCAAAGCGTTTCGCTGTTTAAGGAAGTGAAGTTTGATGGAGAACAAGTAGCAGAAACATACATGCTCAAGAGGGATCACGCAAATACAAAGGCAACTTAATTTCGGGCAACCGGGGCATCTAAGTCAGAAATGCCGCGAAACTCACCGAGTCAAAGCGTTTTCGCTGTTTTGAGGACGGAAGTTTGAAGTAGAACAAGAAGCAGAAGCATAACCTTCTCAAGAGGGATCAACCCGAAATTCCAAGGCAAACTTAATTTCGGCAACCGGGGCAACTAAAGTCGAATAGCCGCAAACCACAGGAGTCAAAGTGACACGACCAACAAGCTTAACGTCTTTTTTCCCCAAGTGCATTGAGTGTCGAAGTAATAAATTAACCCGGCAAGACCTGTGACGAACCACAAGAGAGGTTAATTTGTAGTAAATTATTAAATAAACAACACAACAACAACAAACAATAATAAAAAACAATAATAATTACAATACTTTCAGTACGTTTGGCGTTGTTACACCTAAATGATCCAAAAGAACCGGGTCACAGGTTTCCCGCCATTATACATTGAGTTTATGACCAGATTCAACGGGAATATATTACAGAAATGTAAAAATAACAACAAAACCAATATAAAAATAATAACAAATAGTAGTAATAGTATTAATCGAAGACTAGCAGATATTAATGAGAACTTTGAGTTTGGAAGATTAATGTAAGGAATAGACCAAAGAATAAAAACGAATGTCCTAGGTTTAGTAGAACCACTAACGGTAACTATCAACAAAGTATAATATAAAACTCTTATTAACCAACAGGAAATCACACATCGAAGGAGGTTCCCATCAGATTAAAAATTGTTAACATGATTACATTTATTTATCATTATTCGAATAAAGCAAATACTTGTAAATGTTGGCAGGCATTCATGATTATAACTTATGTTAACAACAAATCAAGTCCCTTTCATAGCTCAGGTGTCGGTTTATACCATACAGTATGGGGCTATGACAGTACCAAGTATTTGTTGTACCAAGTGTTATACAACATAAATCTAGATTAAACCATTTAACAAGTCAAAGTATTAAAAGTGAACAAGATAACAAATATAAAACATGTTAGTATCCAACGTTTAAGGTCCATTTTAAGTTTATATTATACTTATTCTTACACCATTAGTGTACCCTTTTCACCTTGACATAATTACCTTAGCTAAACATAATGAAAGAAAGAAACATAAATAGACAAGATAAGAACATAAATGAGAAAGAAGTTAACTAAGTAAAAGAAGGAAATGAAGTGCATAAACTTGATATTAATGAAAGAAAAACATAAGCAATACAAAGAGAGAAAGCAAGAGCATGATCTTGATCTGGAAACCAAGATGCCTTAATACATGGTAAGTGCCTCCTTTTATAGGCCAAAATTTGGAACTATTGATTTGTTGACTAATTGATGAGTGGGTGGCCACATCTTGACTTTGGTGACAATCCTTATCTTCTTGTCTGAACAAAACGTCATTGCTAACATCATAATTTGCCCAGAATCCTCAGGAATGTTCTAGGAAATTGTCTTAGCTTTCCAACAAAAAAAGATGAGGTCATTTGGACTTCTAGAACTCAAGATATGGGCTGAACACTAAATAGTGTCTGGGCTGCAGGACAGCTTCGGACTTCTTCGTTGTTCCTTCATTTGGACTTCAAAACGGCCTTCTTAGATCTTGGGCTCCTCATGAAAGTTGTAGGCCTTTGTCTTACCTTTCCATCCATATAAAATGGACCTAAATCCGAGATCTAGAGCTCCAGATATGATCCAATTACCGAGCAATGTTCCGGTTTGGACTCCACTGACATCTCTTTTCTAAGTTTGGCCATCTCTTTGTCCTTTAACTTTCAATACTTAAACTCATCAATCAATCCTTTTATTTATGTGATCGGCCTGCATTTAAGATGAGAATTTACCATAAATTAAGATATCTTATATATCAAAGTTGTTATTATAAAACATGCTTTAGTTAAGGAGTTATTGATACTTCAAGTGCAAAATGATGATATAAAACCTTGATAAAACATGCACTTTTAAGTACTAATCAACCCCCCAACCAGCTTATTACTAGTCCCTAGTAATCTAAAGCGTTAAAATAGAGAAACAATTTGCAAGTATCACAAAGCAAGGCATTCATCATTCAACTTCTATTAATCTATCCAGATAAACAAACTCTCACTAAATTTATATTACTGCTTCAAACTTCTTAAACAAGATATTAATAAACCTTCTTTTTACGTGCTCAATATATGAAAACATAGATGATGGGGCTTTTGTTGGAAGAAAACAATATTATGTTCAAATGTTTAAGGTGAACTTCCTTGGGTTGGGATTAGTATTATTATTACTCTTTTTTTTTCTTTTCTTTTTTTAATTTTATTTTATATACACATACAACTTAAAACATAATGTATCTTTAACCCATGTAACGAGTTTTAGGCTAATGACTCCAGACCAGTTGGTCTTAGGGCATTAGGTGTTGAGACACCCTACGAGCTTAACAACTCGGGTTGCAGATACTGATACGTAGATAGTGCAATGTTTGATTTCCTTAAGCTTTTCTCCTTAACCCATGTAACAAGCTTTGGGCCAATAACTCCCAAGTCAGTTGACTTTAGGGTATTAGGTGTTAAAACACCCCTTCGGGCTTAATTGCTTAGGTTAAGGAGGCTACGAAACCAAACTTATCTACGTTTTTATTATATCAATATTATCATCTTTTTTTCTTTTTCTTTTTCTTTTTTTTTTTTTTTTTTTTTTTTTTTTTTGCTATATATACTAACCCTTACCCTTAGTTGTTACCTTCAACAAAAGAACATAATAATGTAATAATCAATGTGCAAACCACATCATATGTTAAAGTGTGTGTGTGAAAATGAAGGTTTAAGAATACTTGTTAAATGAGTATATGAAGCAGAATCAAGTGATAACAATTCGAGAGTTGTAAACCTGAATATTTCAAGAAGTATTATGATAGACCTTGTTATGAATATTGCAAATAACCATTAGAAAATTTTTCTAAGATGCGTCTTCAAGAATAATTCCTCTTTACTCTGCCATCCTAGTAATAACAGTTTTGCCAAATGGTTTTTTTAAAAACAAAAACCGTTAGTTGGTTATTATTTTTTTTTTTTTTAACTACTACCCTCTCCCCCCAACCAAAACGAGACATTGTCCTCAATGTCCTAAGGTAGAAAGATAGAGTATAGAAGACATCACCTGAAACAGCAAACAATGACAAACCTGAAACACACTTAAACAAATATAAGAAGTAACAAAACAAAATACTATGCTATTAATAAAACCAAAAGACACAAGGTTTCACAGATGAAGGCTCAAATCTAATCTAAGCTTTTTACTTTATTTTGACAAAGCATGTATGTACAGGTAGTTGTGATTGTGGCTCACATTTTCCCTTGGTTTTACGTCCAAGAACGGCTTAAACGCCCTCTATGGGTCGGGGATAGGCTTCCCATCCAGTTTTCTTAAAAAACTAGCAAACAGGTCTTTTTTAGTCAGATTCCCAAGACTAAGTCGAGCATGTTCTTTATGAAATGGAGTCATAAGTCATGAAATGCACAATGCACATCTCCACTAGGATATGCCTCAAAAGTCAATAAAAGATTATCTAAAGATTCCTTATGTTTTGAAATGAATCCTGACTTTTGACAATTTTCACAAGTTTTGCAGGAACACATATGCGTCTTTGAACATGGTGGGCCAATAAAATCCACATTGTAAGATTTTTGCAGTCGTCTTTCTTGATGAGAATTGACTCCCACATGCTTCAGAATGACAAAGTTTAATGACATTACTTACCTCATTGTCGGGAATGCATTTTTGAAATATTTGATCAGGACAATTTTTGAATAAGTAAGGGTCATCTAAGTAAAAGTTCTTCATTCGTTCAAAAACTTTCCTTTGTCTTCGGTACTCCAGTGAGCTGGCAAATCTCCTAAAGGAAGAAAATTGATTTTTTTAGCAAACCAAGGCATTGAACTAAGAGAAAGTAAGGATTCGTCAGGAGAGTAATCATCGATTGGTGGGGATGTCAGATGTCAAATCTGCTGTCACTCTTGACAAAAGATTGACATCAACATTTTTAGTGCCTTTTTCATCCGTGATTTCTTCCTGAGAATAAATCATTTGCAAAATCTTCAGATTCATCCAACTCAATTTTACTCAAAGTAGATTCAAGTTGATCATGAACTAATTCTTCAAATGATCTACTTCTTGTAAATCATTATCATCTCTAGGCTGCTTGCAAACGTTGAAAATATTCATCTCTAATGTCATGTTTCAAAAGATAACTTCATGAGTCCATTCCTACAATTAATCAATGCATTAGAAGTTGCAAGAAACGGACGTCCTAGAATAATAGGAAATGAATTACATGCTTCAACAGGTTGTGTGTCCAAGACAATAAAATCCACAGGATAAATGAATTTATCGACTTGTACTAACACATCTTCAATTATTCCTCTAGGCACTTTTACAGATCTATCGGCAAGTAAAAGAGTTACAGAGGTTGGTTTTAACTCACCTAGATTGAGACTTTGAAAGACTGAATATGGAAGTAAATTCACACTAGCTCCAAGATCAAGTAAGGCTCTTTCAATTTTATGTTCTCCAATAAAGCAAGAAATTGTAGGACAACCAGGGTCTTTATATTTCAAAGCATTATTGTTCTGAAGAATGGCACTTACTTGTTCGGCTAAAAAGGTTTTCTTTTTCACATTCAGTTTTCTCTTCACAGTGCACAGATCTTTCAAAAATTTAGCATAAGAAGGAACCTGTTTAATAGCATCCAACAAAGGTATATTGATCCTTACCTGTTTGAAATTTCAAAGATTTCAGAGTTGTGACTAACTTTCCTTTGTTTGATCATGGCATGAGGAAATGGAAGTGCTGGCGGGGAATCAGCCTTTTCTTTGCAATGTTCAGGTTCTACCCCTTCCTTTCCCTCAGAGATAGACTCATCATCTTTCTCACAAGGTTCAAGAATAGGTTTTTCAATATCCTTACCATTACGAAGAGTGATGACTGATTTGACTTGATCCATGTGTTGGCTTCCAGAACACTTGCATTTGCATTGTATTGCCCCTTTGGATTTTGCTGTGGTTGAGAAGGAAACTTACCTTTCTCTTGGAAACTGAGAGCAGATGTTAATTTTGCAAGAGCATCTTTAAAATCTGTCATGCTTTGAGCAAGTTGAGTGTTGATTGTCTCCTGCTTTTCAATGAATGCATGCAATGTTTCCTCAAAATTTCTTCTAGGAGGTGGAGCATAAGGAGGTGCATATCCATGAGAATTTTGAAAATTATGGTGTGCTTGAAACGGTGGCTGTGAAGTTTGTGTATTATTGTTGTCACTCTTCCAACTGAAATTTGGGTGATTTCTCCAACCAGGGTTATATGTTTGTGAGTATGGGTTATGGTTTGGCCTTTGGAAACTGTTTAAAGCATGAGCTTGTTCATGGAGGCATTCCTTGAAAGAAGGCAAAGTTGGACAATCATTTGTTGAATGTTCATTGGTTTCACAGATTTGACACACAATGTCTTGAACATATTTTAATTGACCATTCTTTTTCAATTCTAGTGCCCGACTTTTCTAGCTAAAGATGCAAACTTGGCTTGGAGGTCATGATCTTCCCTAAGGTTGTGCATACCTCCACTAGATGTATGAGGTTGAGTTTTACTTGGTGCCTCATAAGTACCTGTGGTGTCCCAATTTTGAGCATTTTCGGCTAGCAAGTCTAGGTACTCATTGCTTCATTAGGGTCTTTATCTTCGAAAGTTCCATTGCACATCAATTCAACCATTTGCCTATCTCTAGGTGTTAAACCTTCATAAAAATGTGAAACCAATCTCCATGTTTCAAAACCATGATGTGGGCAAGTATTAAGTAAATCTCGATATACCTATCCCAACATTGGTAAAATGTTTCTCCTGGTTTTTGAGTGAAAGTGATGATTTGTTTTGAAAGAGTTTGTTCTGTGAGATGGAAAAAACTTCTTTAAAAATTGTTGTTGCATTTCATCCCAAGCACGAATGGATCCCTGGTCTCAAATTTTGTAGCCATGTTTTAGCTTTATCTTTTAATGAAAAAGGAAAAAGCTTTAATCGAATGGTGTTCATGCTACAATTTGAGTTATTATAGGTATTACAGACCTCCTCAAATTCCCTTAAATGCAAGTATGGATTTCTAGAGTCTAAGCCATGAAAAGATGGTAAAAGTTGAATAATGCCTGGCTTAAAATTAAAATGAGATGCATCAGGAGGGAAAACTATGCATGAGGGTGCACTTGTTCTTGTGGGATTCATGTGGTCTCTAAGTGTTCTCATACGTTATTCTCATTATTCTCATTATGAAGTGATTGATTATCTTCTTCGGCCATATATTTCTGAAAATGATGAGGATACCCTACAAAGTCTACCACTTAATGTACGTGACCAAACTCTCATGCACGTGTAAGAAGAGAATAAAAGCAAGAAAAGAAAATAGAAGAAAAAGAAACAAAACAAAACAAAGGAAAAAAATAGAAAAAATGAAAAGTGAAAAGAGAAAATAAATTAAATATTATAATTTATACAAAAATTTACCTCCCCGGCAACGGCGCCAAAAACTTGACACGACCAAAAGCTTGATGTCTTCTCCCAAGTGCAGGAGTGTCGAAGTAATAAATAACCCGGCAAGACCGGGGTCGAACACATAAGAGGTTAATTGTATAAATTATAAATAACAAGACAACAACAACAACAACAACAACAACAATAATTAATAATACTCAGTACGTGGCGTTGTTATACCTGAGAATGATCTAAAGATCGGGTCACAGGTTTCCAGCCTATATACTGAGTTTATGAAAAGATCAAAGGGATATATTACAGAATGTAAATAACAACAACAACAATAATAAAATAATAATAGTAGTAGTAGTAGCAATAGAAGAAGATGAAGAAATTAATGAGAACTTGGAAGATTAATGTAAGGATTAAACAATGATAAAACGAATGTCAAGGTTAGAGGATCCACTAATGGTACTTCAAACAAGTATAATATAAACCTCTTATTACTCAATTGGAAAACCACACATAAAGGAGGTTCCAATCAGATTAGTTAACATGATTACATTAGTTATCTTATTCGAATAAAGCTAATACTTGTAAATGTTGGCAGGCATTCATGATTATAACTTATGTTAACAACAAATCAAGTCCCTTTCATAGCTCAGGTGTCGGTTATACCATACAGTATGGGCTATGAAAGTACCAAGTATTTGTTGTACCAAATGTTACAACATAAATCTAGATTAACCATTTAACAAGCAAAGTATTTAAAGTGAACAAGATAACAAATATAAAACATGTTAGTATCCAACGTTAAGGTCCATGTTAAGTTTATATTATACTTATTCTTACACCATTAGTGTACCCTTTTCACCTTGACATAATTAACTTAGCTAAACATAATGAAAGAAAGAAACATAAATAGACAAGATAAGAACATAAATGAGAAAGAAGTTAACTAAGTAAAAGAAAGGAAATGAAGTGCATAAACTTGATATTAATGAAAGAAAAACATAAGCAATACAAAGAGAGAAAGCAAGAGCATGATCTTGATCTGGAAACCAAGATGCCTTAATACATGGTAAGTGCCTCCTTTTATAGGCCAAAATTTGGAACTATTGATTTGTTGACTAATTGATGAGTGGGTGGCCACATCTTGACTTGGTGACAATCCTATCTTCTTGTCTGAACAAAACGTCATTGCTAACATCATAATTTGCCCAGAATCCTCAGGAATGTTCTAGGAAATTGTCTCAGCTTTCCAACAAAAAAAAGATGAGGTCATTTGGACTTCTAGAACTCAAGATATGGGCTGAACACTAAATAGTGTCTGGGCTGCAGGACAGCTTCGGACTTCTTCGTTGTTCCTTCAATTTGGACTTCAAAACGGCCTTCTTAGATCTTGGGCTCCTCATGAAAGTTGTAGGCCTTTGTCTTACCTTTCCATCCATATAAAATGGACCTAAATCCGAGATCTAGAGCTCCAGATATGATCCAATTACCGAGCAATGTTCCGGTTTGGACTGCACCGACATCTCTTTTCTAAGTTTGGCCCATCTCTTTGTCCTTTAACTTTCAATACTTAAACTCATCAATCAATCCTTTTATTTATGTGATAGGGCCTGCATTTAAGATGAGCATTTACCATAAATTAAGGTATCTTATAATATCAAAGTTGTTATTATAAAACATGCTTTAGTTAAGGAGTTATTGATACTTCAAGTGCAAAATGATGATATAAAACCTTGATAAACATGCACTTTTAAGTTAATAATCTCAGGGCATCGAGCTTAGAGGAACGTCGCGAAACTCACCGAGTCCAAGCGTTTCGCCGTTTGGGGAAGAAGGTCTGATGTAGAACAAGTAGCAGAAGCATACTTGCTCAAGAGGGATCACCCGAAATTCAAAGCCAACTGAATTTCGGCAACCGGGGCATCGAAGTCGGAACGCCGCGAAACTCACCGAGTCGAAGTGATAGCCGTTTGCGGAAGAAGGTCTGATGTAGAAAAAAGTAGCAGAAACATACATGCTCAAGAGGGATCATCCGAAATTCAAAGGCAACTGAATTTCGGAAACGGGAATCGAAGTCGAAATGCCGCGAAACTCACCGAGTCAAAGCGTTTCGCCGTTTGCGGAAGAAGGTCTAATGTAGAACAAGTAGCAGAAGCATACATGCTCAAGATGGATCACCCGAAATTCAAAGGCAAGAATTTTCGGCAACCGGGAATTGAAGTCGGAATGCCGCGAAACTCACCGATTCAAAGCGTTTCGCCGTTTGCGGAAGAAGTCTAATCTAGAAATAGTAGCAGAAGCATACATGCTCAAGAGTGATCACCCGAAATTCAAAGGCAATGAATTTCGGCAATCGGGACATCGAATTCGAAATGCCGCGAAACTCACCTAGTCAAAGCGTTTCGGCTTTTGCGAAAGAAGGTCTGATGTAGAACAAGTAGCAGAAGCAATCATGCTCAAGATGGATCACCCAAAATTCAAAGGGAAACTGAATTTCGGTAACCAGGCATCGAAGTCGGAACGTCGCGAAACTCACCGAGTCCAAGCGTTTCGCCGTTTGCGGAAGAAGGTCTGATGTAGAACAAGTAGCAGAAGCATACTTGCTCAAGAGGATCACCGAAATTCAAAGGCAACTTAATTTCGGCAACCGGGGCATCGAAGTCGGAATGCCGCGAAACTCACCGAGTCAAGGTTTTCGCCGTTTGGGAAGAAGGTCTGATGTAGAAAAAAGTAGCAGAAACATACATGCTCAAGAGGGATCACCCGAAATTCAAAGGCAACTGAATTTCGGCAACGGGGTCTCGAAGTCGGAACGCCGCGAAACTCACCGAGGTCGAAGTGTTTTTAGACGTTTGCGGAGAAGGTCTGATGTAGAACAAGTAGCAGAAGAAGCAGACATGTCAAGATGGATCACTGAAATTCGAAGGCAACTGAATTTAGCAAACCGGGTATCGAAGTCGGAACGCCGTGAAATCACCAAGTCAAAGCGTTTAGCCGTGCGGTGAAGAAGGTTGATGTAGAACAAGTAACTTAGCATACATGATCAAGCGGTATCACCCGAAATTCAAAG